>OZ017740.1:267998820-268108820 GCA_963969285.1 Odontomyia ornata
ATGTTTTGAGGCCATGAATCGATGATTTGAATTATGCATCCAATACTTGTTTAAGAAATCGTTCAAATTCATCCAAAAAATGCAGGGTTTTGTTCCAGGTTGAATAATTTTTCTAAATGCTCTGCTCATTGAACACATTCATGTAAACCACTATTCCTTAAAGAAAATAAGAGTGCCTTGGTTGATTTTAAATATATATTAACTATGAACATGTGTTACTGTTTTGGTAATTCCATACAATTAAAATGGCAATAACGTACTTGATTATGATTTGATTTCCATAGAATAGGCATAATGGTCTTATACCAACCTAGGCATAATCGTCTACTACTATAAATGTAAAACGTTAAGAGGTTTAAGAGCACCGTTTCGATTTTCTCGGGAAAATATTAAATTTACAAATCAAACTATTGTTAACAGAGCTCAGTGAATTTTGATTTCTGAGGTATTTGTTGCCTTTTGACCCATAAAGACCTGTTTTCCTGATTTTTTCAGATTTTCAGCTCAAAGGTCTCCAATCGTGAGGGAAGGGGACACAAATATTGTTCGTGCATTGTGTCTCCCCCTGGATGACTTATTTTTCTGATTCTGAAAGTGCTCAGACCTTTCGTTTGATATCCTACTCGACTACATTTAATGAAAAAATTTGTTAAGGGCCACATCGTTAAAGGAGGGGATCCCTGAAAAAATTTGTTACATTTGATAAGAGCTTTGAAGCTTCTATAGTTTTGGATGAAATTTCATGTGACGGACAGATGGACGGTCGAACGGACAGATGGACAGGCGGACAGATGGATGGATATGCCGGGTAACTAATAGGTTTTTGCAAAATTTCTTTCACCATGCCCTAAAGTCATGGAACTAGATCCAATAACCAATAACTTAGAGTCTGGAATTCGTTGAACTTTGCTAATAGTAGGAGTATTAGTATGATTAAATTAGATGAAACTAACCATTTAAGTAGTTCTTCAAAATATCATTTTATTCTATATGTTTCAATAAAATTCATTCGAATTTCCTCCGATTATGACAATTATATACGATTTTTCTACTACATGGGCTTTTCATCGGGCCAGAAACTTCACTTTTGATTGAATCTTCTCCAAATTTCCAGATAGAATGAACAACAAAAATACATTTAAGATTCAGGTCAGCCAATGATTTCATTTCATTCTATTCTTCCACATATTGTAAGTTAAGTACAGGGTGCGCCAGAGAAACTTACTTATTTGAAAGGTCAATAAAAACAAAAGTACTTCAGTTATTGTTTTTAATTTTTTTTTATTTGAGAATACAATATCCCAATTTTTTTCATGCAGTCTTGAAAATGACATCGAATAAATGGCGACCCCCATTGCGCATACACTGATGAAGTCGATTTTTGAAATTTGCGGCATATCAATCGGTATGTTGGCAATGGCGTCGCGAATGTTGTTCTTGAGGTGCGTTATGGTCCGTGGTCGATCGACATAAACCAGGGATTTCAAATAACCCCATAAAAAGAAATCGCATGGAGTCAAATCTGGAGAACGTGCCGGCCATTGGAGATCACCTCTGAGAGAGATGAGGCGGTCGGGGAAATGTTGTCGCAACAAATTCATTGAGTCTCGTGCTGTGTGTGCTGTGACTCTATCTTGCTGAAACCACACGTTTCTAACGTTCATTTCTTCGAGTCTTGGAAAAAAAAATTCGTCGATCATGTTCCTGTAACGAGCTCCATTCACGGTAACTGCGCGTTCGTTTTCTTCAAAAAAATAAGGACCAATTATTTCCATTACCGACATTGCACACCAGACAGTAACTCGCTCGACTGGACGGAGAAACAAACTTGGGAACTTCCCCCTCCAGATGCGCCCCCTCTCGCCTTCTACCCGCCTAGCTCACCGCGCGGTAATTTTTTCAAATAAACAAGTTTCTCTGGCGCACCCTGTACAAAACCCTTTAAGCATGAGCTGAACTTGATGAATCTAATTTCTAGATGCACAAAGCATCTTATAATTTGTCCCCAATATATTGTATATCGGGTGAGCAAAAGTTAAAATATGTTCGAATTATGTATGTTACGACGTTCGAAGTAATACTATTGCTCATATTAAATATGTTATCAATTTAAGTATAATATTAAATGAAATAGGACGAAAAAATAATTTAAAGAACTACTCGATGAATTCATTAATTGATAAAAATAATATCCCGTAGTTTTTTTAAGGTTTTCACTGTACTCGCCATTTTCCGTTTTCTCCACGTTTAATCAGACATTATCTGCTACTGCTACTTTACACGTCATGAATGTAACTCTTGATCCGGTTAAAAAAATTGTCAAAAATTTTTATCTTTGTCTTCCTCTTAGCACTACAGCCCCTCTCGAGCCTTCGCTTCCTGCAAATAGCGCCTCCAACTGTCTCAGTTCATTGGCCATGTCCTCCAATTCCGAAATTCGAGCAGCGATGAACTGTTTTCGTCGACCGAGCTAGACCAGCATTTCCTCGGTTTCCCCACTGGTCTCTGGTCTTCAGTTCTCCCAACGATTACCTTTTTGGGTATCCGTTGTTCGTCCATACGAATCATGTGGCCAGCCCATTGCAGCTTTCGCAGTCTTACAATCGTTGAGACTTCCGGTTCGTCAAGAATTTCATACAGTTCATGGTTGTATCGTATTCGCCATTGGTCCCCGTTTGCTTCGCTCCGATTATTCGCCTCAGGACCCGTCGCTCAAATGCATTCAATATATTTGCGGATGCTTGGGTTAGGGTCCATGTTACACAACCATAGCATAACGCAGGTCTTATCACAGATTTGTATACTTGGAGCTTTGTTTTCCTGTGTATGCAGCTGGTCTTCAAGATCGTCAATACTGAATAAAATATCTTATTTGCGAGCTGTATTTTTCAGCTTATTTCGTCTCTCATTGCCCGTTTTCGTTATTTTGGCGCTTAAGTACACGACTTTTCCCACATTTTCGATACTGTATTTGCCAAGTATATTTTGTGTATTTGAGGTATTTTTCCTCGACTGCGTTATGATAATATCAAAATAAAATTCGACCTCAATTTTCAATCGAGGTTTTTGATTTTCACGTAATGTAATGAATGGCACTTCTTCATTGACAGCAGTCTTGCTCAACTTAGAAATTTTCGCACTAAATGTCACAAGCCGAGAGGCTCCGAGCCAAAACGTCCTAGTGCTTGGCTGTCTTTAACGAGATAAAAATGAGCCACATAACTGTCAATAGATTGCACCAACTACTAGACTGCCCAAAGAGTAGTGTCACAGAGTTTCCGCCTCTTTTGTGTATTTTACTTAATCCACACCCCACGAAAATATCAACCAATTTACAAAATATTCAACTCCTGCAATTACTTGTCCTACTTTCACATGATACTTTATAGTGGTAATTGCTGGCTTTCGTTTCCTGACAACTTTTTAAATTTTCACTTTTTGCTCATTATACAGGCGCACTGCATTTACAAAGCTTAAACGTTTCAGTTTCAGTTAATCTGGTTCTGCAGTACCGGATTTACCAAATCGTAGGAACTCAGTTCTACAATGAGAAAAATCAAATTAAATTTGTTTTTTTCAAATTTAATAATTCGTAGAAAAAGATAAATCTTAGATGATTTTTACTTGTATTTTACAACTTTTACCACACAAGTTTGATTACAAAATACATCTTATTTGAATGATTGTTTACCCTCGAACTACTTTTTGTCTGACACTTAAAAACATGGAATTAAAATGATTAATTTTTCTTTTTTATATTTTTCTTAAAATGAAATGATTTAAAATTGACACTGAACGTTACAACACCTACTGATTGATCAGAGTACCATCCGCATATGCGTAAGGATATGCATTTCGCTGATTATGTTTCCTCATAAGAAGGTCAGCCAGCCTGCTCCCTTATGATGAGAGTACTCCTTTCTGTAGATTTCATCTCATCATTCTTATCATGCACCATTGAGCTCCTCAGTCCGGGGCCAAGAGAAGTTTCCATTAAGAATAGCATTAATCTATCATGTTACGACTCCAACGATACCATAACTTTTCGATGCCACACATTTAGAGCTAAATAAAGCCCTTTCAAATTTCTCTTCACGTCCCAGAAAAGCCCTGTGAGTACTCTTCTTGCAAGAATGTATGTTTTACCAAGGAATGAAGTGCGGTGCACGCTGATATTATTCAATCCAAAATCTTAGCAACTAAGTTAGGCGGATTTTTGAGAATAATTGGATAAATGCCATCCTCACCTGTTGATTTGTAGCTATCAAACGTAAAGACAGCCTAACATAGCTTAACTTCAGTGACAATTGTGGAAGCCACTTGCTAGTTCTTGATCATTGAATGTGAAAAAATGCTGGAAAATGAGAATCTAGTATAAGCTTCAAGGTCTTTAGTCTAAAATCCTTTTTCTTTTGTTTTTCCGGGTGGGGATTTCGGTCCCCATCGAATGCATCTTCAGGTAGCGGATAGAGGGTGCCCTAACCAGCTAGCTGGTGAGTCTGTGGGAAACAAAATACTACTCGTGGACCAAAACTGACTAAGTCGAAGTGCTGACATCGCTCCACTTAATATTTACTTGTTATGGAACCAGGACAACAGCCTTGGGTTGGATTGGATAAACGGCAACTATTTTTTTTGAACTTGGAATGTTAGATGATTGAACAGACCAGGTGCACTGCGACAACTACTGAATGAAATAAAGAAATATAAAATCAACATCCTCGTAGTGCAAGAAACAAGATGAAACGGTGAAGACATATTTGATGTGCGTACGCACATCGTCTTCAAAAGTAAAAAATTGCAAGGAAGCCATGTGTTTGAAGTGGCTTTCATTGTTGACAGAACACTTAAATAAATGATTACCGAATTTAATTCTGTTAACGCAATACTCTGTGTGACTTGTATCAAGACCAAATTTTTTAATTCCTGGCTGGTCGTCAAATAACATTAAAATTGTTCTGGATGACTTCAAAGCAAAAATTGGCCAAGAAACATCACATAGAGGAACAACTGGAGGATAAAGCCTCCATGCAGAGACCAGCGACAAGAGACAATAGCTGATCGACTTCGCTACTTGCAGAGGCTTCATAGCAAGCTCCACATGTGCATTCATAAGAAAACATGATCATCCCCAGAAGAGTGGACATTCAACCAGGTTGACCATGTTATCATACGAAAACGAGCCACTACCAGCAGTCTCGACACGCGCTCGTTCCGTGGCGCTATCTGTGATTCGGACCACTATCTTATAAGAGTCAAGCTCCGATGCCGCACCTCAAAGGGCTGTGCTCCAAGGTACCAGATACACAAGCTAAATGATACCTCAGTAACGTTCACATACATGTCAGGGCATCAACATATCCCCACAAGTGGGAGAAAGTGATGGAGACATCAAAACCATGTGAAAGACGATAAAGCATGTGGCAACAGAAGCTACCGAGGAGGTCTTTGGGCACCAGACGAAGAACAGTAGGAACAACTGGTACGATGAAGAATGCAAGAAAGTAATTAAAAACAGACATGAAGTACACAAAAAATGCATCCAGTGATCTACTCGGGTCAAAGAAGAACTATATAAAACCATTCGATTTAAAGCTCAAAATGTGTGCCAAAGAAAATAATTACTGAACATCAACACCAAGATCCAACAGATAAACGGAAACATGACCCTACATTAAGTCAGATCAGCGTTTGCCTGTATCAAACAACTAAGAGACAGCTTCAATCCACAAACAAGCCCCTACAAAAGTGTACAAGGAGCATTCATAGGCAGCCCAGTGAGTATTAGAAATAGACGGCTGTAATATTTCTAGAAGATTTTCACTGAAGCTGTAAACATTCCAGAAGCAGGACTAGAGGTCCTGGTCTCACCACCAACCAGATATGAAGTACAGGCAGCAGTACGGGACCTAAGAAAAAATAAGGCTACTGGAATAGATGGGGTACTAGCAGAACTGCCCCAAAGTGGAGGTTCGCATTTAAATAACCTCTTGTATCGACTAATATGCAGAATATGGACAGAAAGGCTGTTGCCAGAGGACTGCGGGAAAGGATAATATGTCATGTACACAAAATAAGGGACATATTAAAGTATGAAAATAATAGAGATATCGCTCTATTGTGCACGTCTTATAAAGTGCTCTTCAAAATCATAGAAAGAAAAAACCCGTACTATGAAAGTATTATAGGAGAGTATCAGGGAGGCTTTCTAAGTGGATGGCCTATAACCAAATATTTTCAGTATTTGGCTATAGAAAAATGCTGGGAATATAACATCGATGTGCACCAACCGTTTTTAGACTTGAAGCAAGCAACCGACAGTGCCGACAGAAACGCACTGTATACCAACAGTGCATATGGCAGAAATGCGCTGTATAAAATAATGCTTGACTTTTTCGTCCCAACAAAACCAGTCCACATAGTCACGGTCACGATGAAAAATACAAAGTCACAGTCCAAGGTAAACAGTGAACTAACGGATAGCGTTGTAACGAAATCAGGCTTTAAACAAAGGATGGACAATGCCCCACGCCATCAGGAAGTAATCAGCTGAAACCTCGGTTACACTTAATGTTCAAGTCCGCACAATTGTTAGCATATGCTGATGACGTCAATATTATGGCACGTTCAATCTTACATGCCAAAGGAGGAGGACTACGTTACAACGATGAGTCATATAAACTTTTTGACAATTCATCTGTTTCCTCTCGCTTAAATATACGTAAATTGCAATGGGTGGACCATTCAGAATGAATGGAAGGAATTCGGCTAACCACAAGAACAATGGCGGTTAGAGCACAAAGTAGACGTCCAGCGGGAAGACCGAAGACTCGATGGAAAAACACAATAGAAGCTCACAGCATGTCCTCGTTAAGAACAAACAACTGGCCGACAAGGTTGCGGAACCGGAGGAAATTCATCCTGGAAGCCAAGGCCCGGGTTGGGCTGTTGCACCATAAACGATGATGATGAGCTTAGAATCTTTAAAGGAGGTACGTAGGATCCCAACAAGTTTAACCATGCTTTGATATTTTAATTAATGTCTATGAGAATCCCATTTAGGATCTTAGTGTACAAATAGATACAAATATATATTTTTTATTTTTGAAAATTAAAAAAAATAACCCTCAATTCACCCATGAAAGAAAGAGAAGGGAATGTAGTAGTATCACTAAACTGCCTGTTCTTAATTTTCAGCATCTTTAAGTGAAATTTCACGAATAAATCCTGAATAAATTCTACAGCTCACAAGTCTTTTATTTTATCGCTGATTTAATGTAAGGAAAACGCTTTTTTCACATGAAGTGGGCAAACAGAAATACTAAGCTTAAATGAAATGAAAGACTGAGGCAACCTGATTGACGAAAAATGCATAACTAAGTAAGATATAGCAAGAAGGAACATGAACTCGTATACTGCATATTTCAAATGACTCGAGGATATGACTTAACAAGATTGTAAGCCTTAACATTGTGTCTGCTATCTTTTATTTAAATATTCCCTTTTTCTTTCTCTCCGGTACATGAGTAAAAAGCGGAACTCAATGGAAATAAAGTAGTAAGACAGAATAAATATGCTATTGTAGGTTTTATTTTAACAATGGAAGCTTTACCGGATGTTGAAAGAAGTTTAGACTCTGCAAGGCAATTTCACTTTTGATCTTTCATTTTGTTGATTTTTTTCTTTTCTGCGTTGCTTTCTGTATCTTTTCCGTAACACTTTGACATGGATGAACTTAGCGTTAAGTGTAATAGCTTGAGTAAAATGATTTGCTTGCATTTTTGTTGAGTGATTTAGGTGTAAATTTCATAAAGTATAATTCATTCAATAGTAAAATAAACGATATTAAATAGATTGATTTGTCATCTCTTAGATAAGACTTTTTGAAAAAGTTCTTTTATTTCGTTTAAGTATCTTGTATAGATAAGACTAAAAATATTCATTTCCGCCCAAGAGCTGGGTCTGGAAATAGTCAGTGTCATCATGGTTCATATCAGGGATGAAATGCGGTCCATCTCTCAATCGTATCACGCCTCAGAATTGATAGGCGGCGAGCATCATTGCTCTTTTTTAGCAAATGCCTCCCTGCTGCCTTCGCTTGTACGCAGGTAAATACTTGTATGCTCTATAGCAAAAACGCGATGGGTATCGCCCAGCAAACTCTAACTCCACTGACTCAGAGGCAGTACGATAGTTCGATGCAATTTACAGTTCTCTTTGTCTTTATTTCTGTACCAGTCATGTTCAGTGCAGCTTTTTGCTGAGAGTGTCCCCCAATCTTTACTAAATGGGTCTCCTCATATTAACTATTAGTCGACTGAGACCCACTAGCTTCGCTACAAATTTATCAGCTGTAGTTTTCTTACTCTAAATCATCTTGAAATCCATCATTAGGCACAGGTAATTAAATGCTTAGACTTCACTAGTGCTGCCCAATGCTTATAATCATAAATCTGGGAACTTTCTTCTTTATTTAGCCATTTGTGTTTTCTCTAGTCCTATACTGGATTTGTGTAATAATCCAATTCTTCACTTGGCGCACTAACGTACTTTGCCTAAGTTGTGCATATGACCTTAGTTCAAGCCATTTCATTCCACTCTAGACTGAAATATTAGGCGTTTGGATATCAAAAATTATTGCCGCTGACATCAGTGCTAATATATTTACTGGAGGTCACTGTCCAAATTATCCTCTAGAATTATCAGGAATTCTAGAGACTCTAAAGTTAATGTAAAACTGGTATGTTTTCGAGACAGTCTTTTTGGGAGAAATAGGAATGTTGCAGTGTTCAGCTCAGTAAACCTGGTTTTGGTCACCGTTCCCAGGACTTGTTTTCCCCGAAGATTTGGTTTCAGTTTCCTTTAATTAGCGACTATAGTATCCAAATCTTTCACAATCAAAAGTATTATTTGGCGTCAGGAATACACTGTAGACTGTTATCTTGAATACCAAATCTACGCAAAACCATTACCTCGTCCTTGGTTATATTCTTGGAAATGCAGCTTATTTTGAACCCAGATGACGATAGTCTGGATTTATCAAGATGTCACAAAGAGAAACTGCTTGCTGACTAGCAGCAGGCCAGTTTCCCCATGTAAGTTTTTTCTGGTAAAATTTTGGCAAGTTTACTATGATTTGGGTTAACATACAAGATACGGATCATTTCACCTCTGCATTATTTATTTATTTATTTAAAACAAATTGACTTACAGACTAGTAGTCCAATTACAAGTCAATTTATAGATAAATAAAAAATATACAAATTCAAAATATAGAAGAAATTAAAGAGAACATATCACAATTCAGTGATATGATATAGGAGTATTTATAAATTTGATTTTTCATAAAACTTTTAAATACGCCAACCGACTGTGGTAGAGAACCAAGACCTTGCTGGTCATGCATACGAGGTAAGCGCAGTAAGGTAGAGTGGAAGAAGGTGTTAGTGAATTGAAGCGAGGATCTACATATTGGGGCGAGCAGCGTCGAACGTATTAATTTGCCTGCATACTTGAACAAAAGGCATTTGTCAAAGAAAGATTGTCGTAACTCGAAGGTACAAAGATTCAAAATATGTAAATGGTCATCATAAAGGGAATAAGGAAGGTTGAATTTGAAGAATAAAGACCGTGGGAGTTTGCGTGGAACTAACTCAAGAGCATTGATGTGCTTCCTATGATATGGACTCCAAATTTGGGAGCAGTACTCCAAATGACTACTACTAATGAGAAGTAAAGACATATATTGGAGGTGATATGTTAGAATAACGAAGCGGATCGTAAAATAAACCCAGTTAAGTAGGAGGCTTTCTTAATAATTTGTGCAATATGGAGATCAAACTTCAGTTTATATTCGAAAAGCACACCAAGATCCTTAAAAGAGGTTACATTGCTCAAAGAGATATCAACAAGCCTATACGTTGTGAGAAGAGGAAATTGTTCACAGGAGAATGCCATCTGATGGCAGGAATAGAGACAAATGGGAATATTGAATCCTAAAAGTTTTTCAAATAGGAGAGAGTGATCCACTGAATAAAAGGCCTTAGAGAAATCCGCTGTATGAAATTTTTGAGGTTACGAGTACAAAAAACTGAAGAACGAACACAATTAATGGATACAATGAACCTTCATTTACCACTTAATTATTATTTATCGATGAACTTGATAAACAAACCATCGGGTCAGAGTAAATTTGAATTTGAAAGACACCTGGAAGTAACTATTAGTTTTCTTTGAAATTATTTTAGCTTCTTTTCGACTTTACAAACTCTCTTCTTTGCATTAATTTTCTACTGAACTATGCTGCTAAGAAATCTTTTCTCTTAATGCTTCTTTCGGTATCTTAAAAATCGTGTTATTAAACCACATGCAAACTTAGTAGTATGCTTCACGACTTCATCTCGAGAAACCCAATTGTTTACAATAGGCTAAAGGTTTATTTGACACCGGAAAACTAATTCAGAAATCGACGCAGTGTTTTTGATGTGGAATGCTTTTTGCATGAAAGTGCGGTTGGGTCCCTGTTTATTGATGGACAAATCCGAAAAGCGTCAATAAACTCGTCTCGAAATATTTCATGGAGCAATAAGTTATGCGTGACGAAAGTCACTTGAAATGCAAAGGCCGAGCTTTTTACTAGGGGAGGCGTTACAACCCACGGCGATGCTTGATTATGCCAGAGTCCAGTAAAGAGTTCCTCATTAATGTTCGGAAAAAGTACATTTCAATTCCGTTTAAAAGTAGAGTTTTGAAAGTTTTTGCTTCTTTGTTTAAATACCTTCCAATAATTGCCACTGCTGTCCAAGACCTTGATGTGGGATTGGGGCTGATGACATATTCGACACTGATAATCACGTGGACGAGAGTTCGCCAGTAGCAGAGATAGCTGTTGCATTGATGAAAACCCGTGCCTATCGCTAACGCTGCCACACTTGCTGGCGTTTGTGTTGACAGTTCTGGGTCCCACTAACTTCCAAAGGCATTAATTATCAATAAACCTTTGCACCAAGTTATACGACTATTGCTTTCTACAGCTGTACGAAATAATCTTAAAAATTATTCAGTTGGATGTCAGGATGGCATTCCTGTATGGAAAACTCGAAAAAATAGCACTAGAAGTACTGCTCTATGCAGAAAAATTTTTTGCTGTTGTGTGGTGAATCCCAATAATGCACTCACAAGCAACTGGACTACCTACTAAACACTTTCCCTGTCAACCTGAAAAACTAGCCATGAACCGTTTGAACATTACTTTAGGGCAAGTCTCCTTCTAATACGCCGTAAGGTGCCATCAAGCTGGGGGTCCTTCCTTTAGTGGGGGGGGGGGGGGGGGGAGAGAGGAAGAGAAAACATCACAGAAATAAGTGATCTCTCAGCCCCAATGTCCCCGAATGCTGTGAATCCCTTTTATCTTTTAGGACAGCTCGAACATTATATGTCACATGGTCTCATTTGCCAACCAATCCAAGCAACAATGTAACTGTACTATATTATAACTGACGTGTGGAGTAACCACGGAAAGTGATACATACAAATAAAAAGTTTTGATAACGTGATGGTCTGTTGGAGGCACTCGCCACGGCCGGTGGCAAGGCGAGGGCATGAGTTTCCCTTGAAAGTGACGATTCATTGGAGCCGGATGACACACTTGCCGATAATCATTCACTTGAATCCAAACTTGAGGTTACAACACGTGGATCTAACCTCACTATTACGGCTGCAAAAACCACTAGCACCACTGATCACGACAGATGTTGCCACAATAGCAGCTTCTGATTCATCATTTGCCACCCTGAAGACTACTCCGGCAACTACCGTTACTGATTGCACTATTACAACCGATGTCCACACCAATATCCAGATTTTTTCTATAACGCTCTCCGCCGCAGCCGCTGTTATTGGCGATGAAACCGCTGCCCCTACGAAAACAACTGCTGTCTACTATTTTATAACCACCGCCCGTGTCTCCTAAAGCCGCTCTTTTGTCTCAACGACCTCCCTTGGCTAACGAAGTCATCCAAGAAGAGGCCATTTAACGAGAAATTTCGCTTTAGAAGTAAATGAAGGAACTACTCGAATTACAACATGCGATTAGTCTACTCAAAGCAGGTAGTCAACTGACCCAGACTACGAACACTCAACATATTGACTTTAGCGATGTTGAATATGCGGTCAACAAATTCAGCGGTGAAGACCACTATGAAGTCCGGAGCTTCGTAGCCGATCTAGATGACTTTGTGGCAACCGCCAATATAGATGATCACTTTAAGCTGTTATGCCTTCGATGTCTCCTGACGGGAACTGCAAAAGCTTTTCTCATAACCACTCGTGCCGCAGAATATGCAAGCCTCCGGACCGGACTGATGGTGGAATGTGGTCACAGGTTCACTCTCCAAGACGTCTACCGCCAGATAAAAGTTGGGATCAGAAGAACGAGACGTGGCAGGAATATGTTCTCAAAATGCAAGCAATTGCAAAACCCGCCCGACTCACTGAAATCGAACTACTTAACCTCATCGTGGATTTTCTTAAGGTCCGTAATACTGAAACTTACTTACTTCTGGCAATATGCACTGTCCGGCAACTGAAGGAGTTACTTGAGCGTCACGTAGGGCACATTACATCTGCTCTAAAGTGTGTTGTTAACACACGTGAAGTCACCGCAACTTTCCGCCAATTTGCTGCAACTTCCCGTAAACCTGCTGCAATGCCACACAGATCAACTGCTGCAAAATCTGTCGTTCCCCCTATATGAGGCCACTATTAAAGTTTCTGCCCTTACGAGAAGCGTGAACTAAGTTCATGCTTCAATTGTTGGAAGATTGGACATCAACACCGGGATTGCCTGAATCCAAAGAAAGTCATGAGAGTTATTTGCGGCACCAACAGCGCTGCTTACATTAACGAACCGAAGAACGACAGTGATATAAATGTCGATGAAATTAACAGTGCCATCAGCGCAAATAATCTGGTGTTGCTTTTACTTAGAGTTGGGGAGAATACACAGAAATGATAAAACTTTTGTCTCTTTTCAACACCGGTAGTCCAATTAGTTTTGTGAAACGATCTGCAGTCCCTTGGCAATAGAACCTTCAATATGAGACTCCGCGGCTTAGGAAATGCAACGATAAAACTTATAGTAGAGGTCCTGTTGCAGCCTTTTCCATGGTGGAATGTCCTTCTCTAGAACCATACTTCTGAGGAAATAGGCCCCCAGCAGCACAAACTGTGCCAGTGAGTTTTTCCGTGATAAGTTTCTCTAGCACTTTCCCATCAGTGGCTAGAATGCATAACGGGCGGTATGCAGTCAGCGATCCGCAAATTCCCTTCCTCTTCATGGTTAGCACGAGCCTTGCCACCTTCCATCATACCGCAAACTACGAAGCTTTAGCCTCCGAGCTGAGCTTGATTGACTGGCAGGAGTTTTTTGATAATTTGGAGTGTGAGGAAGCTCTGAATAAGTTTTATAATTACCTCTATGAGTTGATTAAACACTTCACACCTTTACAAGCTCTTCGCAAAGTAAAGCAGAAACCATGGCTAACCAAGCAAGTACTAAGTGCCTTGAATGCTAAAAGTAAGGCACACCGCCGTTTCAAGCGTTTTGGTACTGAAAAATCCAGAGTCCGCTTTTGTGATCTACGTCTTGCAGCAAAAAAAGAACTAAAGACTGCAATGAAAAACTACTTCAGTAGCTTGGAGAGTTCCCTCATGGCGAATAATGCGAAACCATTCTGGTCATACATTAGATCCTTTAAGTCCTCCTCTTCTGTCCCTCCTTCAGTCCGCTGGAATAATATAGTTAGCTCTTCTCCACAGGATATTTCCAATTTGTTCTCTCAGTTCTTCTCGTCAACTTTTATTCCTTCTTCTCATGTCTCTAATCCAGTTAATACACCTGTACTTCACTCCATTGACATTTCTTCACTTTTCATTGACCATATCGAAGTTGAATCCCTCATTAATTCACTTAATCCTAATATATCACCTGGTCCTGACGGCTTGCTGAATATTTTTGTCAAGTCATTAGCATCTTCACTTTGTATCCCTCTGGCATTTCTCTTCAACCTCAGTCTAAAGACTGGTATTTTCCCTACTTATTGGAAAAGAGCAAACATTGTTCCTATTCTTAAAAGTGGTGATCCTTCTTTTGTGTCCAATTATCGTCCTATTTCCTTAATTTCCTGTTCCTCAAAATTACTTGAGCGTCTGGTACACAACCGGCTTTCAGTTTCATTGACCCCTATCTTGTCGAAAGAACAACATGGGTTTCTCAAAGGTCGCTCTACGACTTCAAATTTGATTGAATTCACCGATTTCATTGCTAAGGCCCTAGACAATCGATTGCAGGTTGATGTAATCTTCACTGACTTCTCGAAGGCATTTGACACGGTCAACCATCAACTTCTCTGTTATAAACTGAAAACTTTTGGGGTTGTTGGCCCTCTCTTATCATGGATGGACTCCTACTTGTCTTCTCGTATATGTTGTGTTAGTTACTGTGGAACTACCTCTATTCCATTCTTTCCGTCCTCTGGTGTTCCTCAAGGTTCCATTTTAGGTCCCCTCTTATTCCTATTGTTTATAAATGATCTTCCTTCGGTTATCGCTTCCAATTGCCCACTGTATGCCGATGATTTTAAAGTCTTTCGAGCTATCAGGTCTGTACAAGATTGTCAATATCTTCAGATGGACCTGATTGCACTAAGTAACTGGTGTTCGTGTAATTACCTCTGTCTTAATGTTGCCAAATGCTATAAAATGACTTTTAATCTAAATCGTTCTCCGCGGAATTTTACCTATATGTTGAACGAAGTCCCACTCGCTGCTGTGAGCTCTGCTAAGGACCTTGGCGTTACTTTTGATCCTAAGCTCAATTTTGATGCACACGTTCTAATCGCGACTACTAGGGCCTCGAAAATATTGGGACTTATTTTCAGGCACGCGCATAAATTTAACAATATATCTACTCCTGTCCGCTTGTTTATCTGTCTTGCGTAAATTTACTCGTGTCTTGTTTTACAAATTCAAAATCCCATATCAACCCTATGACTGCCGTTTATCCTTCCTACGTTTGCCTACTCTGTCATCCCGTCGCATGTATCTAGATCAGTGTTTTCTGTATCAACTCTGCCACAATCAAATTTCATTAACATTGCTTGCAGACCTACGTCTTCGTCAATCATCGCGTTCTTCTCGGGTAAACAATTTTTTCGTGCCACCGTATGCCCGTACAAATTTATATTTTCACTCTCCTATTATACGAATGGTAAGGAATCATGATAGGCTTGAGCTTGGTCCTTTTTCCGACTCATACCTAGTTTTTAAATTGAGGTTAAGAAGCCTGATTCTTAAAGCTCAACTGGAGTAAATATTAGACTTTATTTTCTTTTTTTGTGTGCTTTAATTTAATTTTACACGCATATTTATTGTTGTTAGTACCATTGAATTTCTTTTTTATATTAACTTTAACACTTAATTCTAATTTTCATTAATTTTCTTTTCTGTTTGTTTTGTTCCATTTTGTAATTGGATAATGTTTATCTGTTAAATGGAATTTAAATAAATAAATAAATAAATAAATACCGGGAAACCCCGTCCCGTAGGCAAGTGTTGAATGTGCTGAGCAGCAAGTCAGGACTGTGGTGAAATACAAGTTGCAACATCTCAGCTGGAACACCATCTGGACCTGGAGACTTCCTCGCTTGCAATGAAAGGACTTCCGGTTTCATTTACAGCTATGTGGTTTCTGTTTCAATGCGGACGGGTAAGAGCACCTGCACTACCTCGTCCATTTTTCCGCTTCATGAATGCTAGGCATCCGTAGGGTACCAAGCTTTCGCATAACTAGCTTGTAGCCAAGGCCCCACGCATCCTTGTTCACATTGCCCACTTGATCTTGCCAGTAGTGAGCCTTGATATTGCTAATCAATTCACGAAGGCATTTCCTGGCTGACTTGTGTGCTGCTACCCGGTTGCATGCCTCGTCATGGTTCTGCACCCGTTAAGCCTCTCGCCAAAGCTTGTGACACTCCCTTTGCTTTTAATGGATTTCAGTCGACCACCAATACGTTAGGGGTTTGCTGTACCGGGATTTTGACAGAACACAGAAGCTTTGCAAGCAGTTGTGATGATAGTTGAGTTCACTACACTTGAGCATGCCAGTTCTGCAGTCCCCTGCGAATCATCCTGCCGCAAAGCACATGCCGTGGCTACCTCGGTGAACCTCTGGATGTCCATCTTTCCTATCTTCCACCTAAATGTAAAAGGTCAACAGCATAGACGTTAGGAGACAACATCACGGATGTCAAGCAGAATGCACTGATTATCACTGGCTACTCTCTGGTTGTGCATCTTCCGTACTCCTATATGAGTTTCCCGTCTGGTATGGTTCCTTTGCAGTCAACTCGGAGGCATTTGGTATGACAAATGCCATCGTGGTTGCCTTTTTAACGATTTGTTTTTCCCGCTTTGTTATGCCCCATCCGATTGCTTTCGCGTTGAAGTCTCTCTGCGTTCAAGAAAGCTTCCTCCAAAGTATTAAGCTTGGATTAGAAAGATGCATTATATCACATACGAAAGAAGTAGTCCCTGAGACCGAACCCACACAAAATCATCCCCCGTCCACAACTCTGTTCCAAATGAAGATAACTGCCGTACCAGTTTCATCGGGATATCATGATGACGAACTTTTATAATGCTGCTGCTCACTCACCAGCATAAAGTCAGCTCTTATGAACCTCGCAAACTGCTCAAGTAGATTCTGGGCGGTTGAACTGCAGCGTGGGTTTACCTGATTTAGCCTTGGCTAGGACTTCCTCGAAAACCTGACGTTTTTCTGATCTCAAGATGTTACCAAGATCCCATCTTGGATCAGCATCCTTGCAAAGGATGCAGTGTACCTCCATTAAACACTCTTTTTTATATACATCCCATTTCACATTTGTAACATAGGGAACTTCTTTTGGGCCCTTTGCATACTTATGTGATGTGAACGTAGCCAGGGCATTTGAAACATTGAAGAGGCACTGCTCTTTGGCATATCCTGTAGACAACCCACCCTATTCTTACTTTGTCCTATTCCGAAATTGTTCGGCGTCCTTTCTGGTAAAATTAACGGTGGCTATGCGTTGTACTATGGTGTTCTGGTTTCAGCCTCACTATGATCATGCCCACGCTAGGGAACTCCCTTTTGATACCCTCTTCTACCTTGGCCAGGTTTGTAATGCAGCCAATGTCTCTTGTTTTGATCATTGCCATCGGCTCAAGTGGGGCTATAATTGTGCTGCTTTCGAGAACTTTCTTCACTGCATGCTTCTTGATTGTCGGCCACTACTCTGAATTCGACCAGTATGTGGCCCGATCGCGTAGGTCGTACTGCTTTAATGGCAGTGTTGGTGTCTCTGGGCCTCACATTTTCCCTGATACCCCGCAGCTCCTCCGCATGGGATCGGCCATCTTGAGGTTTTGCGACCAGTGCCTGCTATTGGGGTCTTTGCTGGGGCTTCTGCCTCTCCTGTTTCGCATCAAGTCTTTTTCTTGTTGGGCGTCCATGACAACTTTATTTTTTGGCGCTTTCTGGAGGAGATTTTTTCCGGTTTCCTTCGCTTCTTTTGTCAATACTGTCTGGAACCTCTGATCTGGCATTCCACGCCTATCAAGTGCCTCCTTTTTTCTTCTTGTATCCTAATCTCCTTCGATTGGACTAGACGCTTTTATTTTATTCATGTTTGCTGATGGGGCTGCCGCGCATGCTCTTCAACCGTAGCCCTCAGCGCTTCTTCAGTCTCCAGCTCTTCTTCGGCTTTCTGGTCCTCTGTGCTCTTTGACCAGCTCCCTCGGTAATGCTCTACGCAGTCTTGGAGCTACTCTAGTTCAAGGAGCCCATTCTTTACTTCTTCGCTTATTTTGATGAGTCGCATGCAGATTTATTCTTTCTTCTTCATGTCGCTGAGTCAAAATTATACTTTGCGACTACCTTTCTAGAGGGGTTATCGGCTTTCATTTCCAGGTACACTACTTTAGCCACACTTTCAATGGTGGTGGTGAAAATACACAACGACTTTTTATTTGTCTGTTCACTCCTTTTTTTCCTGCCGTAATCATTTCGTGGACTTCCGGATGGTTCGTTATTATTTCGGAACTTAAGACCCTTGCTTTGGCTGGTTCAGTAGCGATCGCAGCAGTAATCATCGATTCTCGATGTTGTTTATATTTTTTCCCAACAGTCGAGCCTCTGGCGCGTTCAGTAGAGTTACTCGCTTTTCCTTTTTAGGACATTCTGGCATTCGCATCATTATTTTTTGCAGCGCCCGAACGTCACAGTAATCTCAGTCGGGACAAAAATGTCTGTTAATCTCTATTTTTCATCCGTCTTTACGGTGATTGTATTCCTTGTCGTTTTTGTCCCCGTTAATATCGCTCCTGATTTGCTGTGAACATCGTGGCTTCAGTCGCTGGTCGCGTTTTTGTTGTTGTTTTTGCTTTCTTTTTCTGTATTTTTTTATCTTTTTGTGGTTTTTAGTTGCTTCTGTTTTATTGGGTCCCCCCTTGGAGTTGCTTTTCCATTTTTGTGTGTAGTCACCATTTTGGTTATCTTTGCAGAGTAGGGGGCCCTGTGAGGGTTGGCACAAGTTCTTATGGGGACAAGGGCTCAGAACCGGACCAGTACTAATCGGGAGTCCGTCTCAACTGAACCTACACCACCAACCACAATGGTGGGAACTCCGAACGTACTCCGACGTCTGCCAAGATTTTACGACGACGGAGACGGTATGATAGTTGAATTGTAGCCGTTCACGCACGAGTGTCACATTGGAGCTACTGTGCAAAGCAACTAGGTCCAAATCATCATATCCGCAAGCTAGGCATCCATTCCAGTTTTTTGTCCAAGGTGTAGTCCAGATTTAGTCGGGGTCGTTACCTATCATCCCAGGAGGCAACCTCACGGCGCCCCCCATATCCGCAGTTCCAAGGGCGGCGCTCCCCAAAGCATGCTAGCCTCCAAGAGTTCTCCTGTCAACCGGCATTCGCCCTGTGGGAATTTCCTCGAGTACGTTGGGGTGGAAATCCTCAAAGAATGCTAGCGTACAAGATTGTTCCTGTCGGCCAGCATTTCCCTTCAGGAATCACATATGTTGTTAGTGTAGTGAGTCGATTTTTCAATTATTTAAATCTACATTATTGAATGCAGTTGAAAAAACTTTCTAGTACTTGAAAGATACTAAAGACTACGGGTTATGCTACTCTCAAACTCCACAATCCTCAGTAGTCATCGGATACAGTGACGCAGTCTGTGCAAACGATGTAGACAC
The DNA here is from genome assembly GCA_963969285.1 of Odontomyia ornata. Classification (NCBI taxonomy): domain Eukaryota; kingdom Metazoa; phylum Arthropoda; class Insecta; order Diptera; family Stratiomyidae; genus Odontomyia; species Odontomyia ornata. The sequence goes on from OZ017740.1 coordinate 268,018,134, forward strand.
ACGTCGGTCAATCACTAACTATGTGCCAGCTAAGATTTGCGTGGCTGTAATTTAGCCTAGCCAAAGGTAACAAACAAAGGCGTTATCTACTATAGCGGCAGAGTTCATCGCAGCCTGTGCTGCCACCAAAGAAACACCGAGGATCAAACAATTTCTATGGGACATGGATGAATGCAAAAAAGGCATTTATTCATTTAAACAATTAAAAAGCTATTATTGTGATTAAGAATATAAACCTTCATAAACTGTGTAAACATATTATAATTAAGTATCACTTTATTAAAGAAAAATATCTCCAAACGATCATTGAATTAACGTATGTTAATAGTACATAGTTATCAGCATTCAGATATTCTTTCTAAAGTATTGCCAAAAGATAAGTTTCAGTTATTGAGATTTAAGTTTGAAATGTGTTCCTTAAGCTCGATTTCTAAGTGATTGTTTTGAATGCTGATTGTATTGTATAAAGGCTTAAGTTCAGTAAGAGTGTTAAGTATAATTTGAATTTTTGCGACGCTTAACACCAACTTAAGCTTAGCCATTTCTTCTTGTATATTTCTTACTTACTCTATTCTGTGGCATTATAGTGAGTGCATCCTTCTACATCTTAGCGAGTGTATTTTTTTGATAAATAAAAACAATTACAAGCGTGTTTAAGTGGAACTTCATTTAATTTATCAGACCTACTAGTTTCGCGTCCTCTCTATCTGTCCATGGAAAGATCAGAAGTAGTGGTCTCTCAAAAGTTTAGATCTTACCAACCATTTCAAAACTTTTGAAGTAATGCTGAAGTGACCCTGATACATTTTTGTAAATCAAATACAGGTGATTGGGGTATAAAATGAAAGGTCTATGTTAACACTTAGAATTTGAAAAAAAAGCATTATATGCATCAAGAGGTCCAAGGGGAGGCTAGACGTACAAAAAACCCTAATATGTTACAAGGCCCTTCTGATAGGAGCACTCTACTGCTTACTTCACTTGTTTTGCTTGCAAGAATTGAAACAAGCAAGGTAACCTCTCTGAGGAAATAAGAAAGCTCTCTCCAGATATATAAAATGGAGAGGTGCTTGGATCAATTGACAAATTGATATATCCCTGATTACGCTTAGGCAGTCCTTACGTCTCTAAACTTAGCAATTCTTCTTCCTTTTTTTTCCTTCTGGAAATAAATGCCTGCTGAGTTCGTTTACAGGCCTTTTTAGTGGATAATTCAGAAAACGTTATTACCCTGCTACGCAAAATAAGAAATAAATTTAGCTATCATAGATATTGCCTCTAGCTTTTTAGTTGAATAAAGTTTTTCAAAGTGGTTGAATCAAACTGTTGCAAAATGTACTTAATCATAGTAAGCAAAAGCAGAAGAGCAGTCCATTTGTCAAGGTACCTCACAAGAAAAGGAGTTTTTTTTTCTTGCTGTACAATATTTAATTATGTTTGCCAGCATACCCTTTTATAACTCTTTTTTAAACAATACGAGTACTGTTTGCTTTTTGTCTTAACTTCAGCTTTTTATCAAAACAAACATCTCCTAAAATTCCATTTAATTACATCATACCCATAAAGTTTTTACAACTTTTTGCACCCTGCCTTTCCTTTTCTATATTTAAGTCTACAGAGCTTGAGGCATCACCTGACAAAAAAATATTTTTCACTTTATTATCCTTGTTCATTAGAATATTTTTTCACGAAGATTTGATTCAAAAGTGTCCTCAGTAACTGCAATCAAATTTCCTTGGAAATTTTTTCTTTAGACACGCTAGGGTGAAAATTATTTCCTACAAATATTGAGGCATATTAGAATTTCGAATAACATGAATATTGTCCTTGATTTGTTTCTAGGGTTTACCGAAAGATATGAGCGAATTGCTATCAAATTATTTTGAAATTCTTAATTGAATTGCTTTCGGCTGGGATACCATGGTTTGTGTCCACTTTCAACAATATTTTCTAGCTTCTTAGAAATAACATTGCATCAAATAAAACGAAAAGAGGATTTTCGTTTTTGAAGCACATAATTCAAATATACAAGGAATCACTCAAAACACTTAAAGGGTAGGCACATAGCAAAATAACAGCATGGTATTGACAGCTTTTAAGCTCAGGAAAATCTAAACAAAACTTAGTTCTCAGTATTGCAACCCTTTTATCAACTCACTAAAAAACAATGTACAGGAATATACTATACTTCTAAACCTTCATATATTGATTCTATTTATTTTTGTTATTTTATCTAGAATTTTTTTTCTAAAATGTTTTCCTATTTCTGCTCATCTTTTCAGGACGACCACAACCGCAAGTCCGTTGGCTAGTGAATGGTCTTTTAGTGGACAATCAAATCGAACATAACTCCGGGGATGTGATTGAAAATCGCCTACTCTGGCCTACAATACAGCGAAGTGATTTACATTCGGTCTTTACATGCCAAGCAGTCAATACAGACATGGTGAAGCCAAAAGAGCGGAGTTTCATCCTGGATATGCGATGTAAGTTTTTACCTTTTTGCCATTTCGCTGGAAGAACTAATCCATTTCGACCGTTAGTTTAGAGAAGTAGAGCCACATAACAAGATTCCTAAAGTGGCTCCGGTGGTCCGTTTTTGCAATTTTCCATTTTTTTGCATTACATGCTGTGAAAATAAGAGAGCTTTAAGGGATGCTTTTAGAATTTTCAAAATTGAAATGGAAAAATTTGACTGGTTCTATATTTTTTCGAGAGGGAGAAAAAAAAAGCTAAATGTAGATCAAAAGTAAACGGTAGTGACTTTGCGTCTGCCTTCGTGCAGTTTATTATTCGGTTAAGCGATGAAGGGAAGAGATTTTGGGTGAAAAGGGAGTTTTTGCAGACTAGAGTGCACATGATAGTCGAATGTAAATTGTTTTCTTAAATTCAATATTTTCTTTTGATTTTCCAGTAAAACCACTAACTGTTAATATCACAAATGCGCCTCATTCTATGGTTGCCGATAGACGATATGAAGTTGTATGTGAAAGCACAGGAAGCAGACCTGCAGCGATAATAACGTGGTATAAAGGAAAGCGACAGCTGAGGAGGACGAAGGTAAAATTTTTCTCGATTTCATATGCAAATATGTTGGAAAGAACCACATATGTATGTATGTAGGTGGCAAATAAAATGTGATGCCAACTATAAGTGGGCAGAAAATTTATTCAATTTTTAGATTGGAGCAATCTCCATTACCAGGATTATTTGAGTTTGTGGTGTTCTTTTTACCAAAAAAAGTTTTATGATTTGTTTAAATTCTCATAGATTTATTACATATTACCAATTAAATTCATCATCATTCACCACAAAAAAATATTCTTGATTTCAGGATGATGTGATTTTCAATAATACAACTAGATCAGAATTGAGTTTTGTACCAACTACAGATGATGATGGAAAATATTTAACATGCCGCGCAGAGAACCCTAACGTTAATGGATTATTTTTAGAAACATCGTGGAAATTAAATGTCGTATGTGAGTATTGAAGAATTATTTGGTGGGTTATGCTCAGATGATTTTTTTGCTTCATACTTCTCTTATGTCTACTGAATAGCATATATTAAACCATCAAACAGCTTCTAAATTAAAAATCAACTGGTACTTCAAAAAAAGAAAACTTAAAAGGGATGTAATCAATTTCATGAAATCGGTGGCAAGTCAATGATTTAGCAAAAAAATTAATTGATTACATGCTCCACGTTGTCGGAATATTGAAAACCATGCTCCAAAATGTTTCATAGTTTTCCCTGCCTTTTTACCCTGCTTGCAGATTTAAGCATCTTTCCGATTATAGTCTCTGAGGAGAACTCCTTGATTTTGCTGGACAGGTTACTATGCTGCCCGACCTATCTTTTCGGGCAAAAGGTGTTTGGCAGGCGTCGTCCACCTCTCCTGTCAAAATATGCAGTGAGGAAATCATAACTTATCAATCTTGCATACATAAATAGGATCGAAAACATCCATGCCCGTTCAAGAGGTGGGTCAGCTAGAAATCAGTCTCACCATACCTTTGATGAGGTCACTGCATCAGGTCAAAGATCAAGTGAGCAGTCCATCTTCGACATGTAGTATTCTCCCAGAGTTGTTGTTAAATTGAAGTCAGTCAAAAAGTCCTGTTTTATAGTTATTTAGTTAGGATGAACTCTTCTAACTGATAATTTTTCTGCTTATATTTTTTGACCAGAGAGCAGTCAGAATAGCACTGCTGTGGCCAAAAACACTCGTTGGTCGAAGTCTATATCTCAGGTTAGATTTTTTAATATTTGGTTTGATGATCATTTTACCATTTGGATGAGAGCTAGGAGAGTTATTTGTGGATGTCTTTCTCTTTTTAACCCGACATTCAAATTAAGAAGTTTATCAGTTTCAGCCGTATATAAATTTTTTGTTGTATTTGTTTTTTCGAGTTTTGAACTTACTTGAAAATACTATTGAAATTGGTTTTGCCTGGCTGTCCACCGATGCATCACAGCAGTTATTTTCCTAAACTATAGCAATTGTAGACACCAAACTTTGATGGAAGATCAAAAGTTTTAAGACGATCACAACCGAAAAAGGACGATCATGAACCGGCCTGCTCTACAAGCAAAAATAAGTAGGGTAGGCAGAATTGCGTTAATGTTCGCAAGGTTTTGCACTTAACCTACAAATCCCAAATATGTAGAATGGTTTGATTCAAGAAAAACGTTCATGACATGCAAACAATTATATTCTCGCTTTAAAAGAACTCCATTCTGACTGGCCAACATTTTGTTTCAATATTGCTAAAATAATTGATTGAGTGGAATCTTAAAGGTATTTCTATTTTCATCTTATCTGAACATTTGGAGAAAATCCAATCAAAAGAGCATTGTCTGACTTGGTGGGAGACCCATTCAGTAAAAAAACCGTGTATGGTTTTTGTAATCGGAGAAAATTCCAGTGGCTATAACTTCTATAAATTTTTTTGAAACTTATAGAATATAAAGTCTTTTAAAGAACTACTTTATCGTGTAATTTCAACCAATTTATTGATACTAACACAGATTTACATTCGAAAATATTAAATTAACAAACCCTACTATTATTAGCAAAGCTCGAAGAATTTCAACCTCTAAATTAATTATTATTGGACCTGCCTCCATGATTTTTTGGGTTTTGTAAAAGAAATTTTACAGAAAACTAATGGTTTTCCGTCCGACCTGTCCATTTGTTCCTCCGTTTGTTTTTGGGTCACAGCAAGTTGCTTCAGAAACTTTAAAAGGCAAAACGCCCAAATTTGGCTAAAAGTTCAAAAATGGTGTTTTCTCAAAACTTTAGGTCTTACCAAGCATTTTACAATTTTTTGAGGGGGTCCCCCTCTTAGCGAAGTGGCCTTCAAAAATTTTATTCCCAAATGTGGTCAAGTAGGGAAGCAAATAAAAGGTCTTGATTGGCTCTTCAGAATCTGGAAAAAAAAGTCATTTTATGCTTCAGGGATTCAGAAAGACGCAAAGTGCCCAAAAATGTTGTGTCGCCTTCCCTCGCAATTGGACGCCTTCAAGCCAAAAAACCGAAAAGGGTCACTTAGTAAGCCCTTTGTTTGTGTGTTATATTCCCATGCTCACAAGAAGGCAACTGGACTACCCACTAAACACCTCTCCTGTTAACCCAGCCTGGAACCGTTTGACACATTACTTCGGGCCAGGTCTCGTTTTGTTACGCCGTGAGTCGCCTTCAAGCTGGGTGATCCCTCTCCTAGTGGAAGGGGAGAGGCGAAGAGGAAGTGCTAGAAAAGCTCAAACGCCCCGACTGCAGTGAGTCCTTTTATCTTTTAGGACTGCCCGAACATAGTGTGCCACCTGCTTCCATTTGTCAAACGATTCGAGCACCATTGCGACTATATTATCCAGGGTGAGCTCTCCCGTCTCCCTGCAGAGGTCGTTCCGCAGCCTATCCCATTTTGCGCACGCAAAAAATGTGTGGCAGGTACCAATCTTGTGCCGGTAAGACTGAAAACCCCCATGCCTGTTCAAAAGCTGCATCACGTAGAAGTCAGTCTCACCATGCCTTCGATTCAGCCATGGTTTCACATCCAGGATGAGGCGCGCAGTCCACCTTCTCTTCGTGTAATTGACCCAAGACTGCTGCCAATCGGTGTGCGAGCGCTATCTCCCCTCGTGGACAATCATCTCCCTCATATCCGACGTGGCGTTCTCTATCAAGGAGGGCGACAGGTATCACGCCTGCAGTAACACTCACCGCCAAATCAGAGACTGTCGGATACGAAGAAGCAATCCCCAGTGCTCCTTTTCTCTGTATCTGAGCCAAAAGTTTTCGGTATACCTCCATACTGAGAGCGTCGCCTCTTACCTCTGCTCCGTACAGTAGCACTGACCCTACAGTACTCATCAAGAGGCGTCTTCTGGATGGGCTGGGTGCCCCAACGTGGGCCATAAGTCGACTCAGAGCCGATATTCCCGAAGCAGCCTTCTCAGCCGTTGCCCTGCTTTGCTCAAAGAAACTCATCTTCGAGTCGATTAGTAGCCCTATGTACTTCACCGCTGGCTTCGATTCGATTCGCAAGTCTCTAATACTGATCATCTTTACTCCAGGGATTCTCTTTTTTGTTAAGATGACCACTTCGGTTTTCTCCAGTACTAAACTGGGCCCACGAGCAGTCATCCTGTCTCTCACTCGGCGCATTAGCATACCTAGTCTAAGTTGCACTTGTTCAGTGAGCACAGCCGCAACATCATCCGCATAGCCGATCAAGCGCGACTCATCTGGCATCTCCAGTCTTAGTAGCCCATTGTAAGACAGATTCCACAGGTCCGGACCAAGGATAGATCTCTGGGCAACACTCGATGTAATTTCTGTTCTTCGTTGGCCCTGTGTCGTATCGTAGAGTGGGCTTCGGTCTTCTACGTAGTTCCTCAAAAGCCGCATTAGATGTTCTTGAACTTGAAAAGGGTTTTCCAGCGTATCCAGAATATCCACCCATTTAGCGGAGTATCACCAACAGGACGATCCGTCGCTTGGTGCGACTATATACCTCTACCTTGCCGATCGCACGCACCACCTCTGCAACTGCATCAATGGTTGAACGTCCTGCCCTAAAGCCGTACTACCGAGGAGATAGGTCCCCATCGTGTCAGTGAGTTTTCCCTTGATGAGTTTCTCTAGCATTTTCCCTGCCATGCCTAGCATTAATAACAGCTGGTATACAGACTTTGATTCGGGATTTCCCTTCCCCTTGCTGATCAGCACGATCCGCGCCACCTTTCATCGTACCGGGAAACCCCCGTCCCACAGCCAAGCGTTGAATGTGCTGAGCAGCAAGTCAGGACAATGGTAATAGCCAAGCTGCAACACCTCGGCTGGAACACCATCTGGACCTGGAGCCTTCCTCGCTTTCAACGAAAGGACTGCCTCTTCCAGTTCCGGCTGTGTTAAGAGTGGAAACTTGACTGATTTTTGACCATGGGCAGCGTCATCACGGGCGGGATGGGTGGGGAAGAGTGCCTGCACTATATCGTCCAGCTTTTCCGCATCATGCATACAAGTTTTCCGTAGGGCACCAAGCTTCCCCATAACTAGGTTGTGGCCAAGGCCCCACGGATCCTTGTTCACATTGTCCACTAGATCTTTCCAGCGCGAGACTTGTTGTTGTTGATCAATTTGCGAAGGCATCTCCTGGCTGACTTATATGCTGCTACCGGTTGCTTGCCTCGGCACGGTTCGGTGCTCGTTGAGCCTCGCGCTGAACCTTGTGACACTCCCTTCGTTTTTCAGCAATTTCAGTTGACCATCAGTACACTGGGGGCTTGCCATGCCGGGGTTTTTGACAGGGCGTAGAAGCATTGCAAGCAGTCGTGCTGATGATCATAGTTGAGTTCACCACGTCTTGAACTGCCAGCTCTTCTATCCCCTCCGAATCTCCCTGCAGTGGTGCACCCGCTGTGAGCACCTCGACGAACCTCTCGACGAACCTCTTGACGTCCATCCTTCCGATGTTCTATCCAATTGTAGAAAGCCAAGAGCACGGACGTTGGGAGACAACATCACTAACTCAAGCAGAATGTACTGATGATCACTGGCTGAGAAGCTCTCTAATGCTCTCCAATTGTGTATCCTCCGTACAAAGGACTCCGAGGCAAATGTTACGTCTGGTATGGTTCCTTCACTGCCAATACGGCAGAAAGTCAGCGTATATCCGGTATCTAGTACGACGAGTGCCACCCCGGGTCCCCATTTACAGATTGGTTTAGCCGCGAATCTGTTTAAGGCATGCCCCATTTGATTGCTTTAGCGTTGAAGTCTTCCTCAACGAGCACCTTCTCGTCTGCGTTCGAGACGCCCTTCAAAGCCTGAAGCTTGGCTTAGAAAGATGATATCGATTCGTTCGGCTTAAGGTACATACGAAAGAAGGTGGTCTCTGAGCACCGAACCCCAACAAAACCATCCGCACGTCCACAGCTTTCCGCCTGGAAATCACTACCAGATGGTGGCAGTACGAGTTTTATCAGGATACCATGATGCAGAACTTTTATCATGGTGTTGCTCACTCAGCAACAAAAAGTCGGCTTGCATTTCCCTCGCAAACTGCTCAAGCAGACTTTGTGCGGTTGAACTGCGGTGTAGGCTTAGTTGCAGGATGCGGGTCATCGAAGCTCTGATTTTGCCTTCGCTAGGGCTTCCTGGAAAACCCGGCATTTTTTTTATCCCAAGACGAGTCTAAAATCATATCTTGGATCAGCGTCCTTGCAAAGAATACAGTGTGCCCCCTTCGTACACTCTTTTCTTTTATGTCACATTTCACCGCATTTGTAATATAGGGAACTCCTATTGGGTCCTTTGCACACTTGTGTGGTGTGACCATGACCAAGGCATTTCAAACATTAAAGAGGCGTTGCTCTTCGCCGTGTCCTACAGACAACTCACCCTATTCGTACTTTGCCCTTGTTCAGAAATTGTTCGGCGTCCTTTACGGTCAAGTCAACTACGGCCATGCGTTGCCCCCTATGGTTTTTTGGTGTCAGCCTCGCTTTAATCCTTCCCATGCTAGGGAACTATTTTTTGATGGACGTGACGCAGTCGATGTCACTTATTTCGATCGTTGCCATCGGCTTGAGCGAGGATATAGCTGCACTGCCGAGGACTTTCTTTACTGCATCGCAGAATGCTTCCCTATTCTTGGCCTCACCTCCAAGTTCGACTAGTATGTGGCCCGACCGCGTTGATTGTGCCCAATAGCTTTTCAGGGTTACGCTATGTATCGAAACGTCCTTCCACTCAGGTCGCCCAGTTGTCTCCTTCCATACGAGCAATGGCCCAATATCTTCATCGGCTAATTGGGTGTTTCAAATCTCCTCCAATGACCAACCTTCATCGAATTCGGCCATTATCACTCGCAGATCAACGGTCGACTCCTTTTCCTGAATTCGGCAGCAATGCTTGCAGTTACCTGGACATGGACAACGAGATAGGGCGTCAGGATTTCCATGAACTCTGCCCTTGTGAAGTTGCCTCACTAGGTCTGGCCGGATCGTCGATCGGGTTGTACCGGTGTTGCTTGTTATGGGGCAATGTTCTTCATCAACTTGACCCGGGAGGCACAAGTCTGCTTCTCCACAATTTAGTCTTGACACGGTGCTGGGGACGTTGATCCTCCTAGCCAACGTCCGCCCCACGAGTTTGGCCTCTTCAGTTTAATGGGCTTCGATTCCGTAGCTGTGACGAATGGATCTGCCTCAGATAATTGTCTCTATAACGTATGTCGAGCGCATTCATTATAGCAGCCAAGTTTGAGTATAACTCAACGCGATTAGTCTGCAAAAGCTCGGCAGCTGGGCCTCTTAGAGCAAGAATTGATGCAGTTGCTCGTTCCTGCTCATTCCAGGGATTTGTCCTTGCGGCGGCTTCAAACTGTATTTTCTAAATACTCCAGACCATTTGCCCGTCGAATATTGGTGCTTTCAAATTTCTGGATGTGATTTGCGGTGCAGTTATAAGCGGGGCTGGTGAGGTGGCTAGAACTAATTCCACCAATTTGCAATGAATTCAATTGATGATAGCGGGCCATTGTCAGTTAATGAGTCTTTGTCATAGTTGCGATGCTACGGGGTAACGCTAAGTATGTTAAATTCGCGACAACCACGAAGGGATCTTGGCACGACATTACGCAATCAGCCACGAATGAATGCAAACCTCACGAGCAGAAAGCGTAAAGTAACATACACGAACTGCCTTCTCTGCTTGCAATTCCTTTTTCATTTTTTCCATCTCATGGTTGATTCTCTCCTTGACGTGGCTGATCTCATGGTTGATTCTCTCTTCAATCTGGTATACCTTTTCCTCGGCGCATTTAATTTGGTGGTTGAGACTACCCAGCTCCGGTTTTATTTCGGTAGACTGTTTTTGCAAATCAGCCTTCAAATCAGCTGAATGTCTCTCCAGCTTCTGTGTGATGTCTGCCTTAATTTCTAATGCTTGTTGTCGCTGCTCTTGTTGCATCACCATCAACATTTGCATCAGCGCATTTTCGGGTTCCTTTGATTTTTGTGTTTTTGCTTTTCCACCTTCTGCGCCTTTCTCCGCATCTGAAGGCTCACCCGAATCCAGATACGCACCTTTCGACTCGATCGCGTCACTTAAGCGTGCAATCTGTATGGCCTTTGTACCTTGCGTAGCCAGATTTCGCTGTTCAAACTCCTCCTTAAGCTCCAACATGGTCAATTCATTAATTTTTAGATGTAAGTTTTCAGGTATTTTTATTTTTTCGGCTAGTTTTCCTCCAGTGTCCATGTTAAATTTCACTATTGCGTGCTGTCGCGTGCGATGGTTCGCGGCCGATTATTTCAATGTTCCGGGAAAGTGAAAACGCATTGTCTTTTAAATTAAGTTAAAAGAGTTTATTTACTAAGAATGCACTATCATTGATTTCACAATCTTTTACAAAAATTAATTAAAATGTTATTTTTCACTTATCTATAAATTTATATTACAACGGTCTTCACTACCAATCAATATCGCCTTTAAATCGCACTCTACACTTATCGCAGTTCTTAATATTGCGGTTTTACTATTCCTCCCCATTCATTTAGCCCGGCTTTATATAGGGTCTCTAGTCATTCAATCCATTTCTCGTATATTGACGAATGTTCTGGCGAGAACTACCTGGAATATTTGAGCAATCCTGAATACCCCGCAGTGACGTCACTTTCAGATAGTGATCATGCTTGGTCGATTCTTGTGCTTTCGAGTACATTCGTTTATTGATCATGATGTGATTAATAGTTGCGACAATAATTGCGACAGTTGCTCGCAGAATTGTTTGGACATGTAACAATCTATATATATATATATATATATATATATATATATATATATATATTGTATATACAATATATGTATATATATATATATATATATATATATATATATATATATATATATATATATATATATATATATATATATGTCAAAAACCGGTCGGTAATTCATCTATATATATATATGTATATATATATATATATATATATATATATATATATATATATATATATATATATATATATATATATATATATATATATATATGTATATATATAAATATATATATATATATATATATATATATATATATATATATATATATATATATATATATATCATCGGCTAAAATGGGGAGAAAATAATGAAAGTTGACTGTGAAAAAAAAACTTGTAAGTTCTTAGATATTTTCCAGTCAAAAGGGCTAATTTTATCGTTCCTTTTATCACCGGCACTAGATACCATTAACATAGATAAGCCCAGACAATCTCACTGTCACCACTGCACGGTTGTATGAAATATAGATGGGAAATTCATTAAGAGGTTTTAGTTCTGTGACGTAAAACTTAGAATCTTTTGTGTTCAATAAAAGTTTCAAGGAAATGAAATAAACGCTCCGATACTAGACTGAGATGGCACATATTCCTATGTACTAACTTTTTTATTATTTCTTTTGGTTTGGGCTTGGCCTTGGAAATTATCAAGAAAATTTTATTATTTGTCCGCCGTGATCACTTTACCATGCTTGACTTTTTGGAAAAGCATATTTGTTGCACTTGGGTGAAGAGTTTCATACTTTCCACAGTCAAATTTCAGGGTATATTTATATGTAACTCATTGAGTTATTTTTAAGTCGATTTCACTGCAAGTATAATTTGAAGGGCATCGCATTTGGATGCACAAAGATGGAAATTTTCACTAGCCACAAACTGAATTACCATAAAAATGCATTCACAAAAAATCAGTCCACATTCACATTTATTATATAAACTCTCATATAACCAAAACAATTCAAGCTACCTGGAATTACTTTTTTCAATCTGAAAAAATAAATACAAACTTCCCACGCCTTCTCCGCGCCACAATCTAACTCATTTTCTGTCTACCAACATCCTCTGTCTCTGACCAGACTCCATCTTTGTTCCCGAAAATCGGCTACTGCCACGTCCAGTTAGCTTTGATTTTTCCAAGTTCAATATCCTCCGAACCCCGTGCCTTGCATTTAGTCTTTCGATCTTCACCAAAAACAACATTTCTAATTGTGTGACAACTGATTTGCACCTACTTTTGATTGTACAAAGCAGCATCATATATATGTACAAATCATTATTTACTGAGAAATGTTGCCATTGAATGAAGGTTAAAAAGATTTTGCCCGCGAGTGAACTTGAACTCACGACCCAAGTGAATATTGCCAGCCGGGAATGCCATCATCCTCACTACGCAACCGTTGATGTAGAGTGAGTAAAAAATTACACCAGTTGCTGATATTCTATTTGCTCACTAAATATTGAATAATAATGTTCCAATTAATACAATGCAATAAAATGCTTGCTATCGATAATGTTGGTGAACTTGTGTATCCAGGCGCCAAAATAACGAAGATGGGTGATGGAAGAGATTAAGTACGCCGAAAAATACAGCTTGCAAATAAAATATTTTATTCAGTTTTGACAATCTTGAAGGCCAGCTGCATACACAGGAAAACAAAGCTCCAATAATACAAATCTTTGATGAGACCTGTGTTATGCTATGGGTGTGAAACATAGGCGCCAACCCCAGCATTCGAAATATATTGAACGCCTTTGAGCGACGGGTCCTGAGGCGAATAATCGGAGTGAAGCTAAACGGGGACCAATGATGAATTCGATACAACCATGAGCTGTATGAAATTTTTGATGAACCGGGTGCTTCAACGATTGTAAGACTACGGAAGATTCAATGGGTTTGACACATAAATCGTATGGACGAACAACGGATACCCAAAAAGGTATCCGCTGGGAGAACTGAAGGCCAGAGACCATTGGGAAACCAAAGAAATGCTAGTCTGACATGGTCGACGAGGACAGTTCATCGCTGCTCGGATTTCGATATTGGAGGACGCGGTCAATGGACCGAGACAGTTGGAGGCGCTATTTGCATTAAGCAACGGCCCGAGAGGGGCTGTGGTGCTACGAAGAAGAGGAAAATGCTTGCACGAATAACATTATAATGGGCTAATTTGTATGCTTGAATTGGTAAAAGCATCACAAAAAACTAGGAGATTTTAATTATTTAATGATTGCTGTCCCATTACAATGAATATATGGAGACAAGCAGAGCAATGAAAAGATGAAATTTTATTATTGGGTAAAGGCGAGGTAGGACATTTTCGTTAACAAAGATAATGGGAGTATTTAAAATAGTTAATATAAGAGGTTTTACCTTCCGAGTTAAAATTTCTCTGGCTAGGGACCTCGGACTCGACTTGCCGTCGAAAACGGTCGTAAGAGGCGCCACTGGCTTATTCACTGGTCCCAAATAGCCACCAAGTAAGAAACGCAGCCGTTGAGCACCCCTCACACAGCTGGAAATAGAACCCACTATTTTCCTCTAACAGTGGAGTTGGTCTAAGCCGGGACGACCACTTTGCACTATTTATTTGGTATCAGATTACCCGACGTAACTCGTCCCGAGCAAAAATCTAAAGCACACCCACGCTAAAAACTAAAACGCACCCGAGCTAAATTCTCAAACACAACCCAGCCGGGTGTACAATTTACTTTCGAATCAATATTTTTCTGTGCTAATGAAACCACAATTTTGTAAATAACAGAACAACATCCATAAGTTAAAAATGAATTTTAGTTACAATTTACTCCCGAACCAATACTCTTCTTTACTAATGAAACCACGGTTTTGTAAATAGCAGAACACCATCCATAAGATAATCTCGATTTAAATACAAAAATTAATTAAATTAAAATCTTGATTTAAACACAAATCTTAAACTTATGTCTACTGTTCCTATTTGAAAGCTAACGAAATAATTTCTGTTGCAAAGTTCTCCTTCCACCACGCTGCTTGTTAATCTTCCCTGTCTCTGTCGTTAATTATTTCGCTGTCGCTGTAGTTAAGTGCGCCTCTCTATCGCTGTTGTAATTTTCCTCACTCGATGGATTCCAGGAAAAATTTCTTGTTGCTCGTCGCACTCGATCCTCCGATGTCGATCCTTGTCCGCCAAAAAAAGAGACTCGTTTTGTTTCCAGGTTTTTCATCGGCTTAGTTTCAACCGATGAGCAGTTAATTTTACTTCATGGCGATTCAACGTCCAATTGCGGTGCGGCTTGCATCAGTGATCCCCCAACTGGTGTTCATCGGGCAATTGAAATCCGAATTCCCCTTCATCTAGTACATTCACCCATCAGGTGTATATTCCAAAGACACTCTGTCAGTATTGTGTTTTTGTTTTGGTTCAGGCGATTGTTTGAAAGTTATTTTCTTTTTGCGATTTAGATTCAGTCTTTGTTGCCAAACCATCTTGGGAATATTTAAAAAGTTCTTATACTCCCTTCCAATCATATTCATCGTAATCTGAAATGTAAAATTTCTTTTTCCTTTTGTATTGCGAATTTGGATTGTATAATCTTCACAGAGTGAATCAAATAAACTGCAGGCTGGTTATTCTGCCGATGTTATAAAATATTTACAACAATCTAATCAGCGCAGAAAGGATGGAAAAAATGCAAACGCTCAGGACGAATTTCAATCTCTTATTTTTTTCTTCGTTGATTGATTCTATTGTCTTTATTTATCTGGTCTGATGGATTATTCGTCGGATCGCTTATATTCGGAATAACTAAGTACACTTGCCAGAAAAAGTATCCGTACATGCAAGATAACAAAGTTGTCACTATTAAAAAGGATATGTCCACTTAATTTAAATGCATTCTTTTATAATATTATAAAATCTATACTTCTGCATGATTCCCAGTATACTCCATAATATTTACTATTTAAAAAGACTTGAAACTCAAACAAAATCAATTTATGGCACCAAAATATACCAGAAAAAGTATCCGTACAGAACAAACCAGGGGATTCCCCGTGTTATGCGATGACATATGCAGATGCATATTAAATTTTTTAGGTCTGATAATAGGTTTAAAAGAGAATGCAGCTTTTTTTAAATTTTTTGTGCACTAAAATACATCATCACGCCTAAAATTTGTGAAATCAGTGCTTAGGAGAGGAAAATTATCCTTAAACTTAAGGGTGAAGGGAAAACTTTGCGCGATATTGGTCAAATAGTTGACAGAACACACTCCTCTGCCCAGTATGTGGGGGAAACATTTAATACAACTGGTTCGATTTTGTCAAAGCCTTGTTGTGTTTGACCCTCTATACTGACTGAACGCAAAAAACCAAACGTTTTGTAGGCAGTTAAAACGAATTCTCAAGTAACTGCTTCCCAAAATTGTTGCAAATATAAAAGACTATTTTGGCAAGGTTCTCCACGAAGATACCATGCGAAAAATACTAAAGAGGGATGAATATCTGTAGTGAATAGTTAGTTTTCAAAGTCCGTGAAGGACTGCAGCGATGGTCTGCTGCCTCGCCAGAGGAAGGTGAAGATATCCGCCGAGGATGCCCTTGTCTGGGGACGCGTGAATGCGCTGGCAGGCTAGCATTGTGGTGTCGTGGGGCGGGTTCATTCTCCCAGCATAAGGACCCACTACAAAAGAATTTCGCATTCACGGATTTCTGGGGTCAAAAAAAGAAAGGCGACCGAAGTCGCAAAAATTGTAGGCAGCCATACAGAGGGAAAATGACTTGTTCAGAGAACAAGTGGAACAAGTAAAAATGAGCGGACTTAGGGTAACTTCGTCGTTACCCGACGAGGCTCATGGCCAACAAATAAGAGAGGGGCAACCGGGTGGTGATGGTGCCCCCTCGCACCCGCCCAACCGGATCAAAATCCATAAATGTTGAAGTGGCCAGGTATTTCTCTTCTGAGTGGAATACTCATACAACATAACTTGCATGAGCCTTCCCACCAGAGGAGAAGTACCCCGGTGACCAATTTATGTCATAGAGTTATGCAATTCGATCACATAACCCTATGCCATAAAGACGCACCTTGCTCGGGCCACTCAACCCGCGAAGTTACCTGAAACAAAAGGAGGTTAGTCGGTGCCCGATGGCTGGCTCATATCTGGTGGTGAGAGCCTGCCATAGTATCGGGTCCTATACCCGGCCAGAAGGGTCAACATGGAAAGACCGAAGGATTCATTTAACTCAAAATTTCTTTATTCCGAACAAAAAAATATATATATTAAAATAAGCCAAAACAATAAATTTAATAAATTCAACAAAGGAAATTTGTTGGAAAACTAAGCTATAATAACGATATATGAATATTTATAACTATAATTTTTACTAGTTTCAAAACGGTGAATTGCCGTTGTTCTCACGTTCGTGACAGGGTTGAAAAAAAAAAGATGTAAGTTCTAACTTCGAAAATGTTACGAATACTTTTTGGCCAAAAAGAGAGAACCGGATGATTACTCGTTCGTCAGAAGTATTTAGTATGGGAATTATTCCGGTGAGAACAACGATCAACTTTACAGAGGACGCTTTTATCAGAAACATACTCTTTAGATGCATAGCATGTATGTGATTAACCTTTTAACAAGGATTATATAATCAAATTTAAAGACAAAAATATAAAAAAAATAACGAGTACTTAATTGTTTTAATAAAACCAAGAAAAACCATAATGTAATCTTTGCCTTACTTCCTACAAGGAGTACAAGTTCTTCTCCAACAAAATTGATGGAGTATTCACTGCGCCACCAAAAATGTGAGTTTACGAACGTATTGGCGAACGGCCGGAATACGAGTTGTGCCCGATCAATTATTATACAAGTGTGTCATCTTATAAGTGAGAATCTGCATTTTATCGGGATCCAGCCCAATATTATCATCCACAATGCTATAGTGAGTTGGAGTTACAGTACCTTGGCAAACTGGTTGAGATACTGAGACGAAATTATATCTCCCCGGAAGAGTGATAATATCATCAACAACTGTCTTCGGAGGTGGATTGTTTAGATTTAGGAAATATCGAGTCTTAATACGCTCGAAAACGATTACAAAAGCAAAATTTGAGGCTTTCTGCAACTCCAGCTTGGGTACAAATTTCCGTGAGACGTTTCCGGATTGTATAACTTTCAATCTTGGCTACTTGATGGAATTGACCTTCACCAACACCATCTCTATAGAAAGGAAAAGGAGATGGCAAAGGTCCGCGCACATTACGATATTCTTCAAGGGCTTTAACCACGTTCAAGGCAAGTTCAGAAGGTCCGGCGTTTGCGAAACATGAACCGGAAATAATTGCTGCCGAAAACTTCCGCGGAACCAAACTCCGAACACGTTTTCTTGTGGTAGAAACTCTCTGACTTGTAAATTATTACTGCTTATTTAAATCAATTTTATCAAATTTTCATTTATCCATCAATTCTGATCTTGACGCAAAATTATATGATCGCAGTCTTTATATCGTAATTTCTGAGAAAACAATTGCAGCCGTGCACGAACAGATTTGCGTTTTATCAAATCATTTCCACGAAACTTCGGAGCATTATTCTTTAAAAGTAACTGTATTACCTTAATTAAGCTCAAATAATCGCAGTTTTAAAACATGTTCACGTTTACATCCACAAAATAAACGGAAATTGTTTCTCATGGATCTTGAATTAGATGATTATGAGTAGAGAAAAGTCCCACATGAGCGTAAAGTGATGCTGTTGAGAGTTCCTGTTTTATAGTTGGAGCTACTTCTAGTGGAAGTTTGTAGCCTTCGAAGTTGGACTTGATAAAACTCCGATCTTGCCCTCACTCCATAAATTTTAGTGGCATTTAAACTTGTTTTGATTCTTCTTACTTACAGTGTCTCGAGTTTAACAAACGGCTTAAAAAATTAAAATTAGTTTTCATTTAATAGGAATAGTTCACTTATATGTCCCTTATTTTTTTCAGTGTTAATACGATGCAATATAAAGTTAACACGTTTCTCTCCTGATACCATATCCAACCTTGCGTCACGAATTATGAAATTCCTTTGGTCTGGTGAGATCTCCGACTTGAACACTACTTTCCATTCTGCAATTCGAGTGCGATCTCCAGTATCGAAAAGGAGTATTTGATTGCATCCATCGCAAAGTAAGCAATATTTTTCAGAAAGGAACTTAAATGATACATTATAGTCCCCAGATTGTCTTGAAGATATTGATGGTAATTTGAAAACAGGACTGAGAGGCTTAGGTCGACCGGGTTCCAGGCAGTACAAGCTTTTCTGAATGTTCCTGTGTCTATGTAGAAGCAGATCTCACCATGTATTTACTGAAACTCGACCGACGCTAAAATAAATCAATACCCTTTTGCACACGCACCGATTATTTTCTGAAATCATTTCTGTAATTACTTAACTGAAACTATACATGTACCCTAACCTATCATTCGTGAATTCCCTCGAATTCACATTTTCTCTCGCGCACTGACAGCTAACGATATGCTCGTCCAGGTTGAGCCCACGAGTCGCGATCGAGGTGATACAAATTCATGCACTGCTAAAGCACACTTATCGATGCAAATCTCTAAGAAATCGAAGTGACTAATACTTTTGCGCTCAAACAAAAGAAATATCATTACCGTTGGAGCAATGTCGACCTGCGAGCTGCCAATCACAACCACCCACGTGCGTCCACTCACTGACGTTTGCCCTTCGACTCCATGCGTCCAGGAACATCGCAACACCTCACACACACCTTTTGATGCAAGCCTCAAGGTAGGTTGCATACGATTTTTTCCCATGTGTGGGTGCGCACAACTAATGGATACTGCGTAATAATATATCGTAGTTTTTCTTTGGTATCACGTTGATTGGAAACAAAATCGGTGTGCGAGGCGTTTATTAGTTTTGGATTATTGAAAAAAAAGAAGACATTAGATATTTAGAAAAGAAAAATTCTACGCTTAACAATCATTAATGTCTACTTGTCGCTGCCTATCGCAATATGCATTTTATCGAACTGTCTTCCTTTTTCTAGTGATAATCTCAACCTTCCGGGTCACCATGCTGTAGAGGTGACGGAGATAGGAAAATTTTAGAGCAGTTTGACCGGGTAACTGCTCTATTACTACATATCGCTCACGCATAGCACGTAAGAAGCCATACATTTCGGAAGTGAACAGGAAGAAATGTGTGGATTCCGCAAAAAAATATATAAACATGCCACCAGAGCTTTGGAAACAGGTCTTATTCTCTGACGAGAAAATTTTTTGCATATTTGGCATCAAAGGAAGAAAGTTAGTGTGGCGGAAGAGCGTTACTGCCTTCAAAAAAGAAAGTCTCGTACCAACTTTGAAACATGGTGGAGGTGTTGTGATGGTATGGGGGTGTATGGCGGCAGGAGAAGTTGGCCAACTATGGATCAATACGGTTACCTTAATATTTTGAAGGTGAATTTGAAGCAAAGCGTTCAGCAGTTGAGGTTTGGTGACGATTTCTGGTTCCAGCAAGATAATAATCCCAAGCCCATAGCGCACAATGTGAAGCTCTGGTTGCTCTACAGCACAAAACCTCAACTGTGTACGCCGCCCCAATCCCCAGACATTAATTCCATTGAGCATTTGTGGGAGTTGTTGGAGCGCAGGATCCGTCAGCACAGCATATCCTTGAAGGAAATGCTGAAAAATGTCATCGTCAATGGATGGGGCAAAATTACCAGGCAAGACATAGCCAAATTGGTTCATTCCATTGCAAATCGACTTAAGGAGTTCATTAAACGAAAAAGTTATCCCGACAAGCTATTAAGCCCTGATATGTAATAAAATATTTGACTATTTCAAATAAATATTGTCATTTACGGATATTATTGTTTTTATTTAGTAAAACCTACTTTTTAAAGGATTCCACAGGAAAAATTTATCGAAAAGATAGTTTCGTTAATCAGTAAATTTTGTTGCTTCAATATTTAAATGTAGCAGCCTTCTTTAGCATGAATTCCCAATATGTTGCTTTCTTTTGATGTTGTACGGATACATTTTCTGGCAAGTGTATATATGCGTTGATTGATTTCTCTCATCTTTACATTCAATTATCGGCACCTTCAACTGCATATGACCTTCGTAATGCATTCGATGCTTTTTCCGTTCGAGATCACCCAAAGATACTAGAGATCAAGAAATTTAACTCTTGATGGCCAGTTTTTACTGAGTATAAAGAAATTGTCATAATATTTTTTTGATATAATTTTCAACTCGCGAAAAGTGAAATTCCACGTGCTTCGGATCTTTACGTAAAAAGTCTTCATTTACACATGATTCGATGTTGGTGCAATTACGAAAATCTTCATAACTAATTTGTGACGGGAAAATTGTGACTGGCTTATTTAATAGCATATTTGAATCATCGCTAATGGTTTCTATCATTATAGATTGCCCTTATTTATTGTAAAAACTTTCATTTCCTACGCTTATCTTCATCGCTGATCTTAAATACCTTGGGTTACAAATTAAACTTTCTTTTCTGTTCTTTGTTTTTCAAACAAGTGAAATTTTCCAAAGTTCGAACCGTTTTGTCCTTAAATTTTACATTCGATGGCCACTTTTTCTTACAGATAAAAGTTTTGTTATAATACTTTTCAATATACAGGTATCTCCCAATACGTAAAATATAAATTTTGGAGTTAGTACGAAATTTTGAAAAAATATCGAATCTGGGATTCGATATTTGTATACCTAGTCAGGTCTTCAAAATTTATTTCACATGGTGGGGTTGTGAAACCTAAGGACGAAGTTTTCTTCTTATTTAGGAGATTGCTATTTACGGTAGTCCGAGTAGATATTGAATTATTTTTTCTCTCATCACAATCAACTTTTGTTGGCGGAGGCAAACGTGTCACGTGTTAATGTTGGTGTAACTGCTTAATACAATATTCAATCGGCTTTAACTTAGCTGGTTACTGTTCAGTTATTAAGAATTCTTTCACAAAACTTAAAAATGTAAGGGTTCCATTTTTACAGGCAAAAATGTAAAATTTATTAAATATACTATTATTAACAAAGTAGATCAAATTTTGACTTCTGAGTTATTGGTTGCCCTTGTACTCTTAAAGATCCATCTCTGTGATTTTTTGAATCAAAGGTATCCAATTGCGAGCGGGGAGGGCACAGCATTTTCTTGCACTTCCCCTTCCCCTGAATCTCTCATAGCAAAACTTGTCATTTTAAGAACTGTTTTGAAAAGTTCTCATCAAGACTTTTCATTTGATACCCATATCGTCTACATGCGATAACATTTTTTTTAGGGGCTACTCCCCTATATGGGGAGACCCCGCTTAAACACCTTCTAATTTTTTTTGTGGTGAAACTTTGAAGACGGTGTCACCTTGCACCTTCGAGGTGTGACAATTAAGTAATGAGACTGATTCCATGAAAACAACTCTGCCATTTCCTTCAAAGTAGTCCCCTTGGGCAGCTATACAACGATTCCAACGCGTTTGACTTTGCTAACCGCAACATTTCTGGAACGCTTCGACTGGGATGTCCACGAGTACCCTCGTCACGGCCGCCTGAATGTCCGTGATCGACTCAAAATGGGTTCTTTTGACCACTGATTTTAAGAAAAAGTCACAGGGTGACATATCGGGCGAATAAGGCGGCTGTTGCAACACGGCGATCCCTTTAGAGGCCAAATACTGGGACACGCTGAGTACGGTGTGGCACGGTGCGTTGTCGTGATGAAGGATCCAGTTACGAGCGATGTTCGGGCGCACCCTGTTGACTCGTTTTCGTTATCTTTCGAGTACTTGGCGATAGATAGGTAGACTTGATTAACGGTTTGCCCCGGTGGAACAAATTCTTTGTGGACGATTCCACGGCTATAAAAAAGGCAATGATCATTTTTTCACCTTCGATTTGCTCATGTGAACTTTTTTTGGGTGTGGGGCATGCGGAGACAACCATCGATAATAAACTTAATTGGCACACCTCGTACCTACAAAATCATATTGTTACATGTACAAATAATTCTGCGAGCTACTGTCGCAATTGTTTTCACAACAATGAAGAACACGAATTCACTCGAAACTACGAGAACCCAACAAGCATGATCAACATCTGCAAGTGACGTCACTCCATTGATGAATTTGCTCGAATCTACCAGGTAGAACGTTCGCCAATGTGCGAGAAATGGGTGAATAGGTAGAGACCCTATATAAAGGCGAGCTGAATGAATGGGGGGAATCATTCATTCGACCGCGATAAGAACTGCGTTTGTGTGTGGGAAGCGAAATTATTCGAGTAGTAGAAAAGTGATTTTTGTAATAGTGAAGTGATTTAGAAGACAAGTGCGATAATAAATTTATGGACAAGTGTTAGAAAATTTTAATAGTGACAATTAAAATTAGTGAAAAGTGTTAACTGATTATTGTGCTTTTTATTTAATTAAATAAACACTTTTAACTTAAATTAAAAGACATTGCGTTTTCACTTTCCCGGAACATTAAAATTATTGGCCGCGAACCAAATAACACGCGACAGTGGTGTCAGAAGTGGGATAGAAAAATTTTGAAAGTAAAAATTTGAACATTTTTATAGTGCACAATAGTAAAATTTAAAGAAACATTAAAAATGCCACGAAGCTTAAACTTAAAAATAAATGAATTGACCATATCGGAGCTCAAGGAGGAGTTGGAACAGCGGAATCTGGCCACACAAGGTACAAAGGCCATACTGATTGCACGCTTGCGTGACGCGATCGAGTCGGAAGGCGTGAATCTGGATTCGGGTGAGCTCTCAGATGCGGAAAAAGGCGCAGAAGGTGGAGAAGTGGACACACCAAAATCAAAGGAGTCAGAAAATGCGCTGATGCAAATGTTGATGCTAATGTCATCCAGTCTGACTGCAAAGTTAAATGAACAATCAGTGAAGCTGGACCAACAAGCGTTCGAAATCAAGGCAGACATCACACAGAAGCTGGAGAAACAGTCAACCGAAATAAAAGCGGAGCTCGGCCATCTGAACAAACAAATAAAAGGCGTCGAGGAAAAGGTTGACCAGGTCGAGGAAAAGGTTTACCAGGTCGAGGAAAAGGTCAGCCAGGTCGAGGGAAAGGTCAGCCAGGTCGAAGAGAGAATAAACCATGAGATGGAAAAAGTGAAAAAAGAATTAGAAGCAGCGAAGGCAGTAGTAACCGCCTCACCAGCCCCAATTA
This sequence comes from Odontomyia ornata, assembly GCA_963969285.1. Classification (NCBI taxonomy): domain Eukaryota; kingdom Metazoa; phylum Arthropoda; class Insecta; order Diptera; family Stratiomyidae; genus Odontomyia; species Odontomyia ornata. Next base: position 268,041,696 of record OZ017740.1, read on the forward strand.
TAACCGCAGCGCAAAGCTCATCCAGAAATGTGCAAGCACCAATATTCGATGGGCAAACGGTCTGGACTATTTACAAAACCCAGTTCGAAGCAGCCGCTTGCATAAATCACTGGAATGAGCAGGAACGAGCAACTGCATTGATTCTTGCTCTAAGAGGCCCAGCTGCCGAGCTGTTGCAGACGATCCCCGTTGAATTGCACTCAAACCCGAATGCTATAATGAATGCGCTCGACATGCGTTATGGAGACGATCATCTGAAGCAGATTTATCGGTCACAGCTAAGGCATCGAATGCAGAAGTCTGGTGAAACCCTACAGCAGCTAGCCCAAGACATTGAGCGACTGGCACTTTTGGCTTACCCAGCCTACGACCCAGAACATCGAGATGATGCAGCGACAGAAGCATTCATCAGCGCACTAAAGGACCCGGAATTGCAACAAGCCGTGCGTTTAGCTCAAAAGCAAACGGTTAAGGACGCATTGGCTTATAGTCTGAACTTTGAGGCAGCGAAAAATGTGACTCGTACCACTGCCCGGGTTCGTGAGGTAGTGACAGACGAGTGCAGGTGCGAGCGCGTGCAAATTGAGCGAGACCCGCATGTAAATGGTGCGCCTAGATGCTGGAATTGTGGAGAGAAGGGGCACCTACAAAGAGACTGCAAGAAGCGAAGAAAACCGAGCTATTGTCCAGGGTGTGCAGCTAGGAGGAGATCCAGACCGAGTCAGGAGCCCAGAATGGAAGCCCTTCAAACAGAGGGGTCGGGAAACATGTAAGAGCCAACTTCGTGGGGCAGAGGTTGGCTAGGAGGATCGACGTCCCCAGCACCACCATCACCGTGTCAAGACTACATCGTGGAGAAGCGGACTTATGTCTTCCGGGTCAAATTGACGGAGAACACTGCACCATAACAATCGACACTGGTGCAACCCGATCGATTATCCGACCAGACCTAGTTAGACAGCAACAACTTCACAAGGGCAGAATTTTCTCACTACGGACAGCTACGGGAGAAACTGCACCTGTTCATGGAGAGGTCAACCTCCAGATACAGTTGGGAGACCTTGTGTTCCGACATAATTTTCTGGTCGCGAACATTATGGATGACTGCATTCTCGGAATGGATTTTCTGCGACCACATGGAATCACGTTGGACTTGGGCCAACGTGTATTGAAATGGCAGAATGTCGAAGTACTGATGGAGGATCCCAGCGTCCAAGTCCCCAAGATGAATGTAGTGGTATGTACTGACACTGATGTACCGAATTCTTCCGAAAGCATTGTATGGGCCAAGCTTGATGGTGATTCTGGAGACCACCGATCTTATCTGATAGAGCCAACGAAGACATCTGCATTGCGCAGTTTGATTGTAGGACGAAGCCTTGTAAGTTCTTTAAGGAACGGATATGTGCCGGTTAGAGTCCTTAACACCGCAGACTCGACCACGAGCATCAAAGCGGGAGAAGTCATCGGCAGCTGCCAGCCTGTTTCCACCATCACCTCTTTGGAAGCTACTCACGGCCATCATTGGAAAAGGAGGCAAGACACAGACAAAGCCCGGGAATCCACGTCTGCAATATTGAAGCAAGCCAAATTGCCGGTGCAGCTATTCAAGCGAGCCTCTGATCTGGTCACCAAGTACAGTGACATCTTCTCAACAAGCCCGGATGACCAAGGCCGAACGAGTTTGGTAACTCACGTCATAGATACACAGGGAGCCAAGCCGATTCGACAAGCACCAAGACGTCTCCCTATAGCCAAACAGGGAGAAGTGAGCGCGCTGATCTCGGACATGGAAAAACAAGGCATTATTGAACCTTCTGTAAGTTCATGGGCCGCGCCTGTAGTTCTAGTAAAGAAAAAGGATGGTAGCACTCGCTTTTGTGTCGACTATAGGCAGCTTAACGACGTCACTAAGAAAGATAGTTACCCGCTCCCACGCATCGATGACATCATGGACACTTTAGCCGACGCAAAATGGTTTTCTACACTCGATCTCAAGAGTGGCTACTGGCAGGTAGAAATTGACAAGAAGGACCGAGAGAAGACCGCATTTTCAGTTGGGACCGGATTGTGGCAATTCGTGGTGATGCCGTTTGGGCTTTGCAATGCTCCAGCCACTTTCGAACGCTTGATGGAATACGTGCTACGTGGTCTAACCTGGAAAACCTGCTTGGTGTACCTAGATGACATCATCGTCATCGGGAGAACGTTCGAAGAGCATGTGCGGAACTTAGAAGAGGTTTTCTCCCGACTGCGACTGGCAAATTTGAAACTTAGTCCCGACAAGTGTACCCTTTTCGCAGCTGAAGTAAAATACCTGGGACATGTCGTATCAGCTGAAGGGGTCAAAACAGACCCTGAGAAAATTGAAGCCGTGAAAAGCTGGCCAACACCAAACAATAAGCGCCAACTACGAAGTTTCCTGGGTCTGGCAACCTACTATCGAAGATTCGTCAAAGACTTTGCCAAAATAGCTAAGTGTCTCCATCAGCTAACCGAGAAAAATCGTCCGTATGTCTGGAACGAACAATGCCAGACAGCCTTTGAGACCCTGAAGGAAAAGCTGTGTGAATCACCCGTGCTGGCGTATCCGAAACCCGGGAAAATGTTTGTAGTTGACACTGATGCAAGCAACGGCGGTATTGGAGCTGTACTCTCCCAGCAGATCAATGGCGAAGAAAGAGTCCTCTCGTATTACAGTCGAGTTCTTTCAAAAAGTGAGAGGAACTACTGTGTGACCAGGAAGGAGCTATTGGCTATAATAGAGGCCACCAAGCAGTTCCACAAGTACCTATATGGCCAGAAATTTGTTCTTCGAACGGACCATGCATCGCTGAGATGGCTACATAACTTCAAAAACCCCGAGGGACAAGTTGCGAGATGGATCGAAAGATTGCAGTCGTACGACTACGAAATTGTTCATCGAAAGGGCGGAGTTCATGGAAATGCTGACGCCCTATCTCGTCGCCCATGTCCAGCTAACTGCAAGCATTGCCGACGGATTGAGGAAAAGGAACCGCCCGTTGATCTGCGACTGATAACGGCCGAATTCGATGAAGGTTGGTCATCGGAGGAGATTCGAAATGCCCAGCTAGCCGATGAAGACATCGGACCATTGCTCGTATGGAAGGAGACGACTGGGCGACCGGAGTGGAAGGACGTTTCGATGCATGGCGCAACCCTGAAAAGCTATTGGGCACAATGGAACTCCCTTCAGGTAGAGGGTGGCATACTCAAGCGGAAATGGGAAACGGCGGATGGCAGCTCCTATAGGATGCAAACTATACTACCCAAAAGCCGAATCCACGATGTGGTAAAGGAAATGCATGAAGGATCCTCGGGAGGCCACCTTGGTGTTAACAAGACCTTAGCGAAATTGCGGGAAAGGTTCTACTGGCTCCACGCTCGAGAAGACGTAGAGGACTGGTGTCGCAGATGCACAATTTGCGCTTCCGTCAAAGGCCCAAAGCGACGACTGAGAGGACAAATGCAAACCTATAACGTGGGGGTACCGTTTGAGAGGATTGCTGTTGACATCGCAGGACCCTTTCCTGAAACCGATTGGGGAAATCGATACACGCTGGTTGTAGCCGATTATTTCAGCAAGTGGCCCGAGGTCTACCCCATTCCCAACCAGGAAGCAACTACCGTAGCTGAACAGCTAGTGTTAAATTGGGTCAGTAGGTACGGCGTACCTTGCGAATTACATTCGGATCAAGGCCGAAACTTTGAGTCACTAGTTTTTGGCGAAATGTGCGAGCTGCTCGGAATACGGAAAACGAGGACAACACCGCTGCATCCCCAATCCGATGGAATGGTCGAACGTTTCAACGGCACGCTCAATAAACACCTTGCCAAGATGGTTGACGAGAACCAAAGGGACTGGGACCGACATATCCCATTATTTTTGATGGCGTACAGAGCTGCCGAACATGCATCGACGGGCCAAGCCCCAGCCAAAGTCATTTTTGGAAAGACTATTCGTCTGCCAGCCGATATAAAGTTCGGAACACCCCCTGAGAAACCCCAAACGGTCTCGGAGTACGCAAGTGATCTAAGACAACGGTTGAACCAGATACATCGGACAGTGCGAAAACACCTCGAATCGGCTGCTGACCGCATGAAGACCAGGTATGATCTAAAGGCTAATTCTACTGGCTTCCAGCAAGATGACTTGGTGTGGCTTTATAACCCGCAACGGCGAAAGGGTAGGTCTCCAAAGTTGCAACATAATTGGGAGGGACCATACCGAGTTACAAAGCGAATCAACGACGTCGTATACCGAATACAGGAACATCGTAAGCCGAGAGCTAAAATGAAAATCGTGCATCTGGACCGTCTTGCCCCATATTACACCCAGGGAGAATTGACTACAAATAGCGACACATCTTTTCGGGGCGAAAAGAACTGAGGTGGGGGCAGTGTTACATCGCTGGACCCTTTCCTGAATCTGAATGGGGAAATCGATACACGCTGGTTGTAGCTGATTATTTCAGCAAGTGGCCCGAGGTCTACCCCATGCCCAACCAGGAAGCAACTACTGTAGCCGAACAGCTAGTGTTAAATTGGGTCAGCAGGTACGGCGTGCCTTGTGAACAACATTCGGATCAAGGCCGAAACTTTGAGTCACTAGTTGTTAGCGAAATGTGCGAGCAGCTGGGAATACGGAAAACGAGGACAACACCGCTGCATCCCCAATCCGATGGAATGGTCGAACGTTTCAACGGCACGCTCAATAAACACCTTGCCAAGATGGTTGACGAGAACCAAAGGGACTGGGACCGACATATCCCACTATTTTTAATGGCGTATAGAGCCGCTGAACATGCATCGACGGGCCAAGCCCCAGCCAAAGTCATTTTTGGAAAGACTATTCGTTTGCCAGCCGATATAAAGTTCGGAACACCCCCTGAGAAACCCCAAACGATCTCGGAGTACGCAAGTGATCTAAGACAACGGTTGAACCAGATACATCGGACAGTGCGAAAACACCTCGAATCGGCTACTGACCGCATGAAGACCAGGTATGATCTAAAAGCTAATTCTACTGGCTTCCAGCAAGATGACTTGGTGTGGCTTTATAACCCGCAACGGCGAAAGGGTAGGTCTCCAAAGTTGCAACATAATTGGGAGGGACCATACTGAGTTACAAAGCGAATCAACGACGTCGTATACCGAATACAGGAACATCGTAAGCCGAGAGCTAAAATGAAAATCGTGCATCTGGACCGTCTTGCCCCATATTACACCCAGGGAGAATTGACTACAAATAGCGACACATCTTTTCGGGGCGAAAAGAACTGAGGTGGGGGCAGTGTTACATGTACAAATAATTACATGTACAAATAATTCTGCGAGCTACTGTCGCAATTGTTTTCACAACAATGAAGAACACGAATTCACTCGAAACTACGAGAACCCAACAAGCATGATCAACATCTGCAAGTGACGTCACTCCATTGATGAATTTGCTCGAATCTACCAGGTAGAACGTTCGCCAATGTGCGAGAAATGGGTGAATAGGTAGAGACCCTATATAAAGGCGAGCTGAATGAATGGGGGGAATCATTCATTCGACCGCGATAAGAACTGCGTTTGTGTGTGGGAAGCGAAATTATTCGAGTAGTAGAAAAGTGATTTTTGTAATAGTGAAGTGATTTAGAAGACAATTGCGATAATAAATTTATGGACAAGTGTTAGAAAATTTTAATAGTGACAATTAAAATTAGTGAAAAGTGTTAACTGGTTATTGTGCTTTTTATTTAATTAAATAAACACTTTTAACTTAAATTAAAAGACATTGCGTTTTCACTTTCCCGGAACATTAAAATTATTGGCCGCGAACCAAATAACACGCGACAATATGTTTCCAGCTTATGCAGTTTGCGAGAAAAAGTCGTGTGACGCACGGTTGGACGGACAGACAGGACGCGATTTTAGTAGGGTTTTCTAAAATGATTTTACGAAACCCTAAAAAAGTCATAGTAGGTATAACTTGTTACACTCAGCAATATTACGGTGATTTGGAATTAGTTCCCTATTTTCAAGGCCATATTGATGTTATTTTAACATTTATCTTCAAGTTTTTAATTTTGTGTATTTATCGGTATAGCAAATATTCCTTTCCTGAAATCACTTGAAACATACTCCAGAATGATTCCGCATTGAAAATAAATCATAAAAGCTTGCTTTGATTTTATGCATTTGACATTTTTAAAATAAACTAAGCACATAAAAAAGCGACAAAGCATTTGAAAGGACATATCAAAACAAATGTATATATTTATCTTCTTACTAAGCGACTATCATAGAGTCCCAAAGTTTTACGGCCCTCTTATATTTTCGTCCAAATACGATGCAAAGTATTTTGAAAGTCCTTTTCCATTTTCCCAAGCTCATTTCTAACATTATTCTTAAAACCTTTTCCACTGAATAAAAGATTTTGATGAATTGAGTATTCACTGCTTGTAAACAGTTCATTTGTCACATATTCCCTATTGTAGGACTTTAGTCCCTTCCGTCATTCCTCTCTCGCATCTGACCATACAAAAGTATAACGAAATGTTTTTCCACATTAGATATGAATGAAAATACAAAAATGCTCAAAGCTCAAATCATTCTTACGCCTACATTTCGACATAAACAGTTGGTAGTTCCTTGGCGCATAGGAAAACAAATAGAGTTGTTATACGTGTTCAGCTAAAACCCAGGACCAAAACACAAAAGTGTATCAATCACTTGTAGATCCTTATTTGTTCTTCTCTCCATTGTTCTTCCTCGTATTCTTCTTCTTATTCTGAAGCAGAACTTTGAGTTTTTATGCTTTTCAATCCACCTATTCCTTCCTACCTGAGCGACCCATCTCCCCTTTTTCTAGGATTGTGATGATTGCATTACCTTTTGCATTGCTGTAATATCCTTGAAGAAAAACATACGTGAAAAATAAAGGTGGGTTAAATTCTCGTAAAATATCAAGGACACTCTTTAACTCCTTATGCGTCTTCTCACTTCGACAAGAGATGGTGGGTGAATAAAAGTAAAAACTTTGTTAAAGGACTCGTGGGAATTACACACTTTGAACATTTTTCGAACGCCAAAAATGAAGCAAGAGAAAAAACTCGAATACACTGTGATGAAAAAAGATATGGGAAAAATTGTGCAAGTCGTGAATTACGAGTAACATAAGAGTGAGTAGCAAAAGGGATAGGGCAAAGCCAGAAGGAAACATAGAAAACTTTTTGAAGTTTTTCCTTGCTCCACATTTACTCTGGAGATGGCGAAGTCATCTGGCAAATTGAATTTTGGTTTACACAGAGGAGAGAGTGAAAGTCGTAAAGTTAGGAAAATGATGGAAGGATGAGATCATGATGAGTTTAGAGGGTGGAGAGGGGATATTTTGTGTATACTAAGCAAATGTTGTGAGTTAATTAGTTAATGCAAGTACGATGAAATTATAATTCACAGGTGACAAAATTTTATCCATAAAAAAGTTATCGGTTGCTTCTTGTCTTGTTTTTCTGCGTATAGGGACAACGACGAGCATTTAAAAAAGATTTTAACCGAAAACAAACTTGCTTAAGTTCTTTCTGCTGACAATATCTCCAATTTAATTTTCGAAAATTCCTTTTATTTCGTATCACTCCACAATTTGCAAACATTTCTTCATAACTATTTCACTGACAAACTTATACTTAAACACATAGTGGCTTCCATGGAAAGTTGTTTCCAGGAAAAATCATAAGCAAAAGTATTTTACTTCTTGGATAGCTCAAACAAAAAGTTTTATGTAATTAATCAATGGTTTCTTGTTGGTGTTTAGATACAGCATTTAAGATTTGTTTGGGTTACTGCAAAGGATAAAACTTCTTTCAACTAAACGAAGATTTCGGGTATAAAATTCATTTAAACCCTACAGTGTGGAAGAAGAAGTCATAGAGAAAAGTGAGAAAATTTATTGGGCAACGTTTTGGAGGAAATTCTATTATTTTAACGGTTCCCGTTTACATAACATACAATATACTTAGGTGTAGTTGAAAGTTTTCTCAAAAATCATAAAACCAAAATGTAAAAGAAAGGAAAATGGGTGTAACTGAAGTTAATGAACGGGATTTTATAATCATTTTGCTTTTAAGGGCTGTGAAACGAAGTCCTATTGGTTTTGCGTTCTTCGTCCATCTGTCCATCTGCTTATCCATTTCTGTATGCGTTACAATAAGTTTTCTCAAAAACTATAAAAGCTACAGTAGTCAGACTTTACCGAAAGGTCAAAAGCTTAGGTTATATGGAAAATTTCAATTGTTTTTGAGGACAGTCCTCCATTAGGAAAACTGGTTTTTCTAAGATTTTCTGGTGGAGTATCAAACGAAATGTCTTAATTAGAGTTTCAGAATTCGAAACTAAAAAGTCAGCTCATACATAAAACCTACGAACTTCCAAACTGGATAAACTGTCAGAACAAAACCGCTAAAGTATGTGCGTGATATATTAGAAGACGTCCTATATATACGAGTACCTATTACTCAAGGAGCAAAGCTACTTAATCGTGTCATTATATCATCATTCATAGAAATGCTTTTAAAAGGTACAGGGTCTGTATAATAAGTAACCAGACTGAGCCTGCCCCGCCCGGTATCTGGTGCTGTAGTGGTGGTGGGGGTCTAGGTAAAGGGAACCGGGCTGCAGCAGTTGCCCCCAAGCGCTTGGAGAGATAGCATCGAGTGAGAGCGGAGTGCGCGTTTTGTGTCAAACTCAAGAAAACGACCACGGAAACTCTTCAAATGATTCAAGACGCTACGGTGAGGAAGCTCTGGGCAGAACTCAAGTGTTTCAGTGGCACAGAAATTTCCGGGAGGGCCGCGATGACGTCCATGACAAACAGCGCGTCGGTTCTCCATCAACGAGTCACACGGACACAAATGTGCAAAAAGTGCGTGATGTGTTGAACAGTGATCGTCATCTGAGCATTCGGGCTATCGCAGATGAGGTTGGAATTGATAAGATGACCGTTCACAACATTATTAAGAACGATCTGAGCATGAGGCAGATCTGCGCGAAGCTGGTACCCAAACACCTGACTGATGAGCAAAAGAAGCGTCGTGTTGCTGTCGCTTCGGAAATCCTTGATCGACTGCAAACCAAACCAGAGTTCTTACAGCCCGGATATGGCACCAGTGGACTTCTTTCTGTTCCCCAAGATCAAGAGACACCTTAAGGGGACGCGGTTCAGGACTCTGGAAAACGTTCAACGTGCTACGACGAGGGCTCTAGACAGCATCGAGGTTGCCGACTTACAGGGAGCGTTCGGGGATTGGAAAATCCGGTATCAGCATGTTATCGACTCCAATGGGGACTACTTTGAAAATTTCTAAAGAAAAATTGTACATATTTTGCCAATAAAAAATTTCGTGATTTTAGTCCGGTTACTTATTATACAGACCCTGTATTATTTGGAATCCACGGAGAGCAGGAATATGTAGAATGTCAGTACACATTTCGTCACAACGGAACAAATATATGGATGTTGCATATTGGACGCCTGTCTAATTGATAGAACCTAATAAGCACAAAGATAATAATTATGCTGTGCTGATTCCAAACACAAAAACTGCTTTACCGCAAATTGTAACGTACTTGTTATGGCACAATGCTCAGCACAGAGTTTTGCTGGAGGGAGGCACAAGCCGGTGGCTCTCTTATTTGCGGGATCTTTCAGACAAAAGTGTTGAACTAAAAAAATCCTGATCTTATCAATGGTGATATCGATTTAGTTGGTAAAAGGCATTTATTGTTCTTCAAAAATAAAAGCGCTGTTATAGAATAAACATGGTTGGCAATGAGCTATCTCATCGGGGAACGACTGGAGGATAAAGCCTCCACGATGAAACAAATGACAACGGCCAGCACCTGATTGACTTTGCATGTAGCAGAAATCTAGTTATATGTTCGACTTGCTTCCCTGATCGACGCATTCATTAAATGACCTGCGTATCACCGGGTAGCAACACACAAAACCAGACCGCCCATCTTCTGATCCAACAATGATGGGTCTCGAGCATACTTGACGTCCGTACACATCGAGGAGCCAATTGTAACTCAGATCATTACTTGGTCAAATTAACCTATCAATGTCGTATATCAAAGGCATATTCAGCAAAGGCCAGGCTCCAAATGGCGTCTGTGGCCAAAAATTTCACGGAGAACCTCGGCAAGCAGCTGGCTCCCATCTTATCAGACGCATTGTTAAAGACAAGCAATGAGCTCTGGATGGAAGTGAAAGCGGCTATTAAGATCGTTGCAGAACAGACGATCGGATATCAAGCCTGGCGCAAGAGAAATGATTGGTTCGATGATGAGTGCCAGAATGCGTTAGCTAAAAAGAATCAGACATACAAAAATTACAAAGGTACTAAAGCCAGGACGAAGAGAGAACACTATCAAAATCTCAGAAGAGCGAATAAAATAAAAAGTAGTAAGAAAAAAATACTATGACGACCAATTGACCAATTGAAGTAAAGATGTAATTACTCATGGAATTGCTTGCAGCCACATGAATGAGTTGGATAATAATTTTTCTGAAAATTATTAGAGTAGAAAAATGTTAGAAGAAGGTGGTTTTGACGTGTGTACTAATTCTCCTCAGGCCATCACTCTTAGATGCACACCGGTGATGGTGACCACCATGCTTAGAGGTGAGAGAGTTAATTTTAGTTTTTCTACTTATGCGAACTCAATACGTTTTTGTAACTGCAAGTTATGTTGAAGTTAAATTTCTCTTGTAAGTACTTGTATTAGTTAAACTTTAATTGAATCATTTCACCCTTTTCACATCAGTTTAATGTAATTCTATACGACAAATTTGCTCTACATTGAAGCTTTTCATTACGTCGCGCGGATATCGATCACTCGTTCGGATGGCTCCGATAGCTTTTTAAATTACTCATGGAATTGTTTGCAGCTACTACTGCAGCATACGATTCATGTGGCTAGCTCTTTGCAGCTCCCGCATCCTTGCAATCGTTGAGATCTCCGGCTCATCAAAATTTCAAACAGCTCATGGTTGTATCGAATTCACCATTGGTCCCCGTCTAGCTTCACTCCAATTATTCGCCTCAGGATCCGTCGCTTAAAGGCGTTCCATATATTTTCGGATGCTTGGGTTTGGGTCCATGTTTCACACCCGTAGCATAACAGGGGTCTTATCACAGATTTGTATGCTTTGAGATTTATTCTCCTGTGTATGCAGCTGGTCTTCAAGACCTTCAAAAATGAAATCAAAATTATTTTATTTGCGAGTTGCATTCTTCGGCATATTTCCTCTCTTTCATTACTGGTTCTCGTTATTTTGGTGCTTAAATACACTAATTTGCTAACATTTTCGATACCGCATTAACCAAGCATGATATTTTGCGTATTTGAGGTATCTTTCCTTAACTGCATCATGTGCTTTATTTTGTTCTTGTTGATTTATAGCCTTTCTAGTTTTGCTTCGCTGTTAATTACCGGGGCAAAATGTCAATGTCGTCCGCAGAGGCTACCACTTGGCTCGACTTGTATAGTAATGTACCTCGTGTATGACGTACTTCAGAGCCATATTGAAAAGCGCTAACTAATACTAAATTCCTGTTGTGCGGGGCTTGAGCCTATAGATGTCTGCGGAGAGCTTCCATTGACCCCACCAACTCTGGATGAAGTTTGCTTCATTATCAAATCCCAAAAGAATAATAAAGCACCGGGCATCGATGAGACTCCAGTGGAGCTCATCAAATATGGTGGTAGTAGAGTTCATCAAGCTATTCACAAAGTCATCATTGCATTTGGCAACAAGAACATATGCCGAAAGAGTGGAGCCAATCAATTATATTCCCTATCCACAAAAAACAGGGGATAAGCTACAGTGCGAAAATGACAGAGGCACCACTTTGTCCTGCGTACAAAATATTTTCTAACATCTTAGAAAATAAAATTGGATCATACGCTAACAGTATTCTGGTGAGTATAAAGATGGTTTGAGGGAAGGTAGATCAACAACAGACCAATTGTTCACAGTCAAGCAGGTACTTGAAAAGCGCTGGGAGTTCAACATAGACGTACACCAAATTTTCCTTGACTTCAACCAAGCATACGACAGTATTGATCGCAACGTACTGTACCAAATAATGGTTTGCTTTGGCATCCCAGCCAAATTAGTCCACCTTACCAAAATGATAATGACGTCGACGACCTCGCAATGTCATATCAATAACCAACTCACCGATGCCTTTGACACAAATATCGGACTAAAGCAGGAAGATGGGCTGGCCCCATTCCTATTCAATTTGGCTCTGGAGTAGGTCATACGGAAGCTACCTGTTGATACGCGAGGTACATTACTATATACGGTGAGCCAAGTAATAGCCTATGCGGACGACATCAACATTCTGTCACGGTCATTAACAACTACCAAAGAACTTTTCCTGAAACTTGATAGCGAAGCAAAGCTAGTAGGGCTACAAATTAATGAAAATAAAACAAAGTTCATGACGCAGTCGAGGAACAATACCTCAAATACACAAAATATCACACTTAGCGAATACAGTACAAAAATGTTGGCGAGTTTGTGTATTTGGGCGCCAAGATAACGAAAACGGGTAATGAAAGAGACGAAATACGCCGTAGAATATAGCTCGCAAATAAAATATTTTATTCAGTATTGACGATCTTGAAGGCCAGCTGCATACACAGAAAAACAAAGCTTCAAGTATACAAGTCTGTGATAAGACCTGTGTTATGCTATGGGTGTGAAACATGGACCCTAGTCCAAGCATCCGCAAATATATTGAACACCTTTGAGCGATGGGTCCTGAGGTGAATGATCAGAGCAAAGCTAGACCTTCGTCTAGCGAATGGCGAATTCGATACAACCATGAGCTGTATGAAATTGTTGACGATCCGGCGGTATCAACGATTGTAAGACTGCGGAAGCTGCAATGGGCTGGACACATGAATCGTATGGACGAACAACGGATACCCAAGAAGGTATTAGATACAAGTTTTATGCTACCATAAATGCCATAAGATACAAATTTATGCATTTTCAATTCTTTTACTTCCTTAATATTTTCATAACTGTTTGAAACTAAATTATCGAATTTTAATGACTTTGTGAAGTTATAGTCCACTTTGGAATGTGGATAGAGCTTTATCCTGTATTACATTTTCCTTGTTGTAAAAAGTTTCTTTTAAAACCGTTATCCGATAATTATAGAAATTAATAAGGTAATTTCCATTTAATATAATGTCGCTATTGTCCCAATCATGTTTAAACTTTAATTCTTTGGCATTTTTCATAAGGATACTTTCTTCACCTAAAATCTGTATTTGAGTTTTATTATTGTATATCAATTTACAACATTTATCCAGAATGCAATGTTTACTAGAATTCAAATCTTTCAGCATTACATGTGGCTTATATGTATATGTATTGTTTTTAATCTCAACAATATATTCGTCTCCGCTATTTATCTCAAAGTTTTCTTTATATGGTACTGAAGTTAACAACTTTAAATCTGTTTGAATATAATTTCTTGGAATTTTGATAGTTATGACAATGTATTATTCTCATATTCTAAAATTACCATTTGTGTCAACTTAATCTTATAAAAATCTTTTCCGTATTCCTCAATTTCTTCCATGGTTAAAATAATTGGATGTAACAAATTATGCTTTGCTGATACAATGTTGTCTTGAATTTGATTTACTTTATTTTCCCAAAATCCAAAATTTATTTTTGTTGTGCCTTCCATTCCTCTAAAAGCTTCTAATATTTTCCTTCTATCATTATTTATAATAACTTGCAAAAACCAGATGGATTCATTAAAGTGGTTATTAATTTTAATTTATTCATTGAGATTTTCAATCGAATTATGATTATTTTCTTCTATAATTTTTAAATGGTTTTCAATCTCTTCCCTATCCTCATTATCCATGGTTCCGAATAGCCCTTTTGTATATTACCCACTATGTTTAATAATCCCAGTTTCTGTCTTCTCCCTGAATAAGGAATAATGGATTTTACTTTAGCTACTACAGTATCTATTTCCCTAGAAATCATTTCCTTATGTTCGATGTCTAAATGCTTAATATTAGCTCTTATATTTAAAACACCATCTAAAATATATTTTGGGTTGATTAGATGTAAAATGGTGTTTGTTTGATTAACAACCTGTACTCTTCGTTAATAGATTTTTATATAGGGTAAGTCCGGAATAGATGGACCACCGGTATAGACGGACCATTCGAATATTTCACTCGTCTGTCACAGCAGCGCCGCAATCGTTGGTTAGTATTTTCTACTCGTGCAGACGTTAACACGTTTAGTTTTGCTTGTGAGTGTCACATGTTTTTTAGGAAAAAAACTTTGTTTATTTCTTTTGGTGAGTTGAAAAATATTTTTCATTGGATTTTATTGTTATGTTGTGAAGTTAGTTTAATTGATTTTGACGTAAGATCAATGCTATAGCTCGATTGTATGGTTGGGTAAGGTCTTAACCTATAATAGTGCTCCAGTAGCGTTGTTTGTCTGAATGAGTAGCTGGTCCATCTATCCCTGACAATTGGGATAGATGGATCAGTGACATTTGGGATAGATGGCCCACTTGAAAAGAACCTGGAATAGTAAGACCATATAACCTATTAGAACTTTACTTCTAATATAAATTAAATGAAGTTAGTTTAATTGATTTTGACGTAAGATCAATGCTATAGCTCGATTGTATGGTTGGGTAAGGTCTTAACCTATAATAGTGCTCCAGTAGCGTTGTTTGTCTGAATGAGTAGCTGGTCCATCTATCCCTGACAATTGGGATAGATGGATCAGTGACATTTGGGATAGATGGCCCACTTGAAAAGAACCTGGAATAGTAAGACCATATAACCTATTAGAACTTTACTTCTAATATAAATTAAATGATACTTATCAAAATTACTTTAAACACAAAGGTGTGTTCTGATACGTTGGTTTTTTTAATGTTATAGGAAAATGCCTACGTTCTATATCAGAAAACGCATGTCTGGGAGGAGAGAATGGTCTGAACGTAGCTTGAAAAATGAAGCCAGAGCAGTTCAAAGTAAGAAAATGGGAGTTGATGCTGCAGCGAAGGTGTTTGGAATACCGAAAACAACTTTGAAAAGACGCATCAAGCTACAAAGTTTTAGTAAAGGTTCCATGGGAAAAAACTCATTGCAAGGAGTTGAAAATGAAAAAAAATTGTATTACACATAAAAAAATTACAATCGTGGGGGTTTACTCCAACCAGAGAATCAGTACGTTCTATGGCTTACTATTTAGCTGAAAACCTGCAATTGAAGCATAGTTTCAATCATGAAACAAAGCAAGCAGGCTACGACTGGCTTTCTTCTTTTCTTGTTCGCAACCCTGAACTGTCCATTTGGCAATCTAAAGGTGTGTCTATTGCGAGAGCAAAAGGTCAAAATAAAAAACATGTCAAAGCGTATTTTGACCTCTTAAAGAACGTTTCGGAAGAAAATGGTCTTACAGATAAACCTGGCAACATTTTCAACATGGACGAAACAGGTTTACAGCTAAACAACAAATCAGGGAAGATAGTTGCTTTGAAAGGTTCAAAGAATGTAACTTCTGTTACTTCAGGAGAAAAGGGTGAAACCATATCAGTATTGGCAAGTGTGAATGGAGAAGGTACATTCTTACCACCTTTTTGCATAATGAAAGGAAATAACCTAAAGCAGGAGTTTTGTGACCTGGTGCTGAAGTAAAAATGACGCCAAAGTCTGGCTATGTAAACAGTGATTTGTTTTTTGATTAGCTGAAAAACCATTTCACTCCAAGAAAACCAGCAGGAAGAGTGCTTCTTCTTTTAGATGGACATTCATCACACACTAGCTGCGTTGAAATGCTAGAGTTCGCAGAAAATAATCAAATAATTTTGATGAGTATTCCTCCCCACACCAGTCATTGGCTACAACCGTTAGACCGCACTTTCTTCAAGCCTTTAAAAATGAACTATCATTCTGCTTGCTCAAAGTACGTGACCAATAACCCTTCAAGGAAGATAACTCGACTGCAGTTTGGTGCACTTCTTAGCATAGCTTGGGGTGAGTCAGCAAACGCAGAAAATGGAATAAGTGGATTTAGAACGTGTGGAATCATTCCATTTGAACCTGATGCGATACCAGACTATGCTTTTTTTGTCAGAATCAATGGACTCCAGGCCTCCAGATACGTCTCTTGTTTTCGAAAACGTTATGACTGGTGTTGATGTTGCTGGCTCCGGTAGTTAAAAAAATGATGCCAGTGTTGCTGGTCCTAATAGCCCAAGAGATGATGTTGCTGTGGCAGGTTCTAATTCCTCAAGAAGCGGTTGTAGTGCTGGTACTTCAAGAAGCTTTGAAAATGTTCCTTTACCTGGAACTTCTGAATAGCACCAGAATAAATCTGAAATTTTGACCCCTTCAAAGTTATTGGACAAACTACATCCAGTGCCTTATGTCAACAAATTTCAGACTGTGAAAAGAAAAGTTCAAACTATATCAACAGTGTTAAGCTCTCCAGAAAACATAACTGCTCTGAAAAAGAAAAAAAATGAGAAAGATTCAAAAATCAAAACAAATGAAGAAAAGAAGAAAGACAGGGAGGAAAAAAAAGAAATACCGAGAGAAAAAGAAAAGAGAAAAGGAGAACAAGAAGCTAGAGAAAAGAAATGAGAACAATATGCAAACAACGATCAATAAAAGTAAGAGAACGCGAAGAAAAAAAGAACTAACGTCATCCTCAGATTCCGAAGATTTGATATCGACACAATTTGCAACAACAATCTTTATGAAAGCGACTGGGATGAAGATTTCTGTGTATGGTGTAAAGAGAACTACAACAAAACAAAACGAGATGAAGATTGGATTAAGTGTGTGTCATGCTCCCGCTGGACACATGAATGCTGTACAAGATTTGAGGATAAATGCGAGCACTGCGGAAAGCAAGATCCTCTAAATAAGATGACTGCTGAATGATTCAAATTCCTAGAAACTGAGTTATACTAGCTCTATTTTTTAATTATTGTGATTGTCAAACCTATTAATCATATCAAATAGTTTATAACTTTATAGCTTGGAATAAATAGTCTTTATACCTTTGATAACATATATTTCTTGTGTATTAGGTGGTCCATCTAACCCGAGTATGCTTGGGATAGACGGATCATCGAGTAAAACCAAAAAAACATCATAACTCCCGGTGTGATAAGCTTAACAACTGTTTAAAGACATATATACTTATTAAAAAATTATAAAACTTATCCTAGACATTGCAAAATTTCGGAAAAAATTGCTTTAGGAAAACATAGTCCAACTATCCCGGACTTACCTACCCAGATTGTTCATCAATTGATATAGTTTGTAGAGCTCTCTTCACCGTTGGTATTACTAAGATTATGAGCAAGAGAATGGCCTGTAAATTTATATGGTCTCTTAATATTTGATACATGCACATTCTTAACTTTTTTAATTTTGTACCTAGTTTCATCCTTATGCCTAACATGTTTGTAATTCTCAATACGTCCTATGTCTCTATTTTCTATGTATATAATCTTCTCGGTTTTCGTTTAGCTTGTTAATTTCCTCATTCACCTCTTCTTCAGCTTTTCTTTGAGTAGTTTTAATGGTTGAATGATATCTAGCGTTATAGTGTCCTATCACTAACTGAATTTTTGATTCTACAAAAAGACTTTTGTCTTCAATGCCGGTTACCTTTTCTTAGATGGTTGAATGCAATCTCCCTACATCTGCATATCCTGTACGGCTGTTTAGTTTTGTCCAGTGATCTTGAATATTACATTCTCGAAAATATTATTTAACTCATTGTCTAGTATCATCATCTTTTTCGGTGTGCCAAATTTAGCAAAATTTTCTGCTAAAATTGCTTTCTTGCCTCTCCAATTTTTATTGTTAATGGTATAGGCTACTGCAAGTTTGGTTAGTTTGTCGATTATAGTTACAAATGCTCGTTTTGATGAATAGAAGATATCCAAATGTAAAATTTCGTTTTTATGTATGGGGGTTTCAGTTATTTGGAATTTAGCTTTGATCGGTTTTCGATCATACTTGATTTCCTGATATTTTGTACAGCTATTTATAACAAGTTGTATATGTTCTTGGAGCTTGGGGAAGTATCTCTTTGATTTCAATGTGTAGTAAGTTTCATTTATTCCTCTATGCATTGATTCTTTTGTATGGTAAATATAAATTTGTTTATGAAGATCTTTCTCATTTTCCACTTCATCTTACAAACTTGACAGTCTCGTCGTTTGAGAATAGTTCTATCATAACCTGTTGAACAAGATTATAGTCGTGATCTTCTTCTTCGTAGTATACGAGTATTCCTGCTTTTCCTGTCTTAGTAAATCTAATTAGCACGTCTTTAATTTTATTTGTTCCTGCTAGCGCGTTCAAATATATAATTCTACGGCCATGTAAAATTTCTTTTTCCTTGTTGACAATGTACGTTAATATAAGTTGTGTTTTAAATTTATTTATGATTTCATCTTTAATACCAATGTCATCTAATTGCTGTTCATCGACAGAATGCACTGTATCCGATAAATCCTTGATTTTGGGTGTATCTTAAAGTCTGCTGAAAAAAATCTGCTACGTTATTTACTTTCCCCTGAAGATATTCTATCTCAAAGTTATATTCCCGCAATTTCAAAATCCATCTTTGATTACACTGAGAGAACTCTTCGGCCTCATATTTACTGTTTAAATATTTAATAGGTGCATGATCAGTAATAATTTTAAATTTTCTTCCGTACAAGTATGGTCGAAAATAATTAACTGAATAAACAATAGCTAAAAATTCTGTGGGTAGCCCGCGTGGCTTAGTAGTTAGAGCACTAAGCCCGTAATCTGAAAGTCTCTGGTTCAAGTCTCGTTGGCGTCAACGAGATTTAGTTCGAGTGGTTCTTTGGACGGACTATAAGCCTGCTCAGTTATGATACGTGCTGGTTTAAATCAGAACTAGTGATGGGCGAACTCGAGTTTACGTTAAATCGAGTTAACTCGGGTTACAATTTAGCTAACCCGAGTTCAAACCGAATTGACTAAATCGAGTTAGATAGAAAGAATGTAGTGATGGGTGAGCTCGGGTTTACACCAAATCGAATTTACCGAGCTAAAATTTGCCTCAACCGAGTTCAAGAAATAAGCCAAACCGATATAAATAGGAACAAGTTGGGTAGACAGACCTATGCTCATGTCAGAAGGGTTTTGTACTTAACTTACAAAATGCAGTAACCAGCAACGAATAAAATCATGAAACATGTCAAAGACGATTTTATTGGAGAAAATGTGAAATTCGAGGATCATACTATTATTAACAAAGTTGAACGAATTTTGACTTCTGAGGTATTTGTTATAGCTATATTTTTTCAGGGGCCACTCTTCCGTACTGTAATCATCGATTCATGGCCTATTTTTTCAAATCCTAAAATGGTTACAAAGCCCTTTAGCTAGGAGCTCTCTCCTGCCTCTTCGACTTGTTTCAATTGTTTGTACTCATCTTCATGATATCTATCACTCCTGAAATTTTCATGCATATTCTAGCAAAGCTGTAGTGTCTAAGTCGGTAAAAAGCGCATATGGCTCCATAGCCATACTCGTATGTTTCCATAGTAATACAGGGCATATTGCTCCATAGTAATACAGGAAAATTCAAATCACTATAACTTCGTCAAATACCATTCAATCATTATGAAACTTTCAGAAAAGATCAATCTTATAAATAATCATCTCTTTGCTAAATTTTATTGAGTTTAAAGGTACCGTTTCGATTTTATTCAAGAAAAGACAAAATCGATAAATCATACTATTACTAACAAAGTTGAGTGAATTTCGACTTCTCATGTATTTGTTGTTGTTGTACTCATTAAGGCCTACATTCATGATTTTTTTCAGGTTTTTCGGATGGAAGGTGTCCAATCGCGAGGGGGGGTACGCGAAAAGTTTTTACATTTCCCTTTCCCCTGCCCCCCTCGGACTTATAAGGCAATTTTAAAACTTGTTTGGAAAAGATCTCATTGAGACCTTTCCAACGACACCCTACTCGACTACCAATGGTGAAAATTTTTTTTTTTGCGGGGTCACCTCCCTATATGGGGAGACCCCCCTAAAACGCCTTTGAAAATTTTTTCCACCCTTGAACTTTCAAGAGGTCACCACTTCTGACCTTTCTACAAAGTTTCATGGCTGTAGCCTCTATAGTTTCGGAGAAAAAGTGCTGTGACATACAGACGGACGGACGGACGGACGGACGGACGGACAGACGGACACAGGTCGTGATTGCAATAGGGTTTTGTATTTTAGTACAAAACTCTGAAAACCTAATGCTTGCATGGTTGGAAAATCGGTTTAAGTTGAATGGATGTTTGGGAAGTGGGTAGGATGGATAGTGTAATGATGAGTTCAACACTCTCTCTTTTGTTGTGTGTTTTGTGTTACACTAGGCAATGATTAACAAAATAGTTATTAACCGTAGGTAAAAAATAAAACAAACTTTGATTCAGAAAAGAGTTAATTTTACTGGACTTTCAATTACAAACTATACGGTCAAAGACTTGAGACACAATGAGATTTATACTTAATCCAGTAATCAGTCTTTTCAAGTTTAAGAAAAAATAAACTATCTATTAATTCATTATTACTCCGCAATAGGTTGGTATTTAATAGTATACATAGTCAAAGTAAAATTTAAACAAGTTGGGTAGACAGACCTATGCTCATGACAGAAGGGTTTTGTACTCAACTTACAAAATGCAGTAACCAGTAACGAATAAAATCAAGAAACATGTCATGTTCGAGGATCATACTATTATTAGCAAAGTTGAAAGAATTTTGACTTCTGAGATATTTGTTATAGTTACACCCACAAATATCTCCCTTGATAATTATTTATTTCAGACTTTTTAAGATCACGGGTGTCCATTCGCGAGGGAGGAAGCACATTTTTCATGTATTTCGGCCCCCCCGTGCCCCCACACAAGCAAAAACTGTCAGCTTAGGAACTGTTTTGAAAAGCTCTCATAGAGAACTTTCAGTTGATACTCATATCGGCTACCTTTCATGAAATTTTTTTTCAGGGGCCACTCCTATGTACTGTAATCATCGATTCATGGCCTGTTTTTTCGAATCTTAGAATGGTTACAAAGCCCTTTTGCTAGGAGCTCTCTCCTGCCTTTTCGACTTGTTTCAATCGTATATACTCATCTTCATGATACCTATCATTCCTGAAATTTTTATGCAAATCCTAGCAAAGCTGTAGTGTCTAAGTCGGTAAAAGGCGCATATGGCTCCATAACCATATGTTTCCATAGCAATACAGGGCATATTGTTCCATAGTAATGCAGGAAAATTCAAATCGCTATAACTTCGTTAAATACTATTCGATCTTTATGAAACTTTCAGAAAATCTTATAAATATTCATCTGTGTGCTAAATTTTATTGAATTCAAGGGTACCGTCTAGATTTTATTCAAGAAAACATAAAATCAATAAATCATACTATTACTAACAAAGTTGAAAGAATTTTGACTTCTCATGTATTTGTTGTTGTTGTACTCACTAAGGCCTACATCCATGATTTTTTTCAGATTTTTCGGATGGAAGGTGTCCAATCGCGAGGGGGGGTACGCGAAAAGTTCCCTTCCCCTTCCCCCCTTGGTACTAATAAGGCAATTTTAAGACTTGTTTTGAAAAGATCTCGTTGAGACCTTTCCAATGACATCCTACTTGACTACCAATGGTGAAAAATTTTCTTTGAGGGGTCACCTCCCTATATGGGGAGACCCCCCTTAAACCCCTTTGAAAAATTTTTCCACCATTGATCTTTCAGGAAGTCACCACTTTTGACCTTTCCACAAAGTTTCATGGCTGTAGCTTTTATAGTTTCGGAGAAAAAGTGCTGTGACATACAGACGGACGGACGGACGGACAGACGAACACAGGTCGTGATTGCAATAGGGTTTTGTATTTTAGTACAAAAACCTAAAAAAGTAGTTAATTCTAGCTAAGAATTAGTGTTTTACATAAATAAGAATAGCATCGAAAAGTACATTCTTACGAACCTCCAGGATTTAACAATATCTACATCAGTTAGTAGATATTATTAAATCCTGGAAAGTACTCAGAAGTACACTAACCCAAAATAAATTAAAGATATTTCATATTCTAAATAGGAACGGTATAATTTTGAAATCCTGTAGATATTTTTAAGTACTCTATGGCAATATTATTGTATAGTATATACGAGTACATAGGTACTGTTCTGGAGTTCTTAAACATTATATTTAATACAGCGCATTCAGGACAAGTATTTCATTGAGCTTTTTTGGTGCAAGTCGGTTTCTTCGATCATTACATAAAATGCCCGCTTTAGAAAACAGCCTTTCGGACGGCTACGAAGTAGCCGGTATACAGAGGTATTTATGCGCCATTTTAAATAACGACCGAAATAGAGCTTTTTTCTCAGCCCGAAATTGAAGTGGATCTTGCTTCCTATCTACGTACGGCAACTCAATATACAGTTTTATTATTGCAGCTGCTGAAGAAAATGCAGTCGAGTTTGACTGTCCAACGGCTTCCGATACTTTTCGCTCGATAACACCCCAAATTTCATCTTCTGTAGAAGAAGAAGCAGCATCCAAAGCAGCAGGCATACAACGTTGATCAAGTGAGGTCTCCATTGATAAGTAGTCTTGCAGTTCATTAAGTACCCACGTTTGCACATTGTCAGCATTCGACTCTAAACTAAACGCTCTGTTTTTAAATCGTGGATCAAGAAAAGTCGCTTTTGCTGCTACTCTGTTAATTTCATAAACCTTGAGGCGTTTTTCAACTGCGTTAGTAAAAGCTCTTTGCAAGCATTTGCGCGTTTCTGTTATTGGGGTTTTGGTATTGATAGTATTTTGTAGACCAAATACGAGCGGTATAACAGATGATAGTGATGGATATTTTTCACCGCATAAAATTGTGGTTACTTTTTCAAATGGATTCAGGAGCATCACTCTATCTTCGGCAATAGCCCAGCCTTGAGAATCCAAATTCGTTGGTGGTGATTCCAGTGTTGGCAATGTCGCAGAAAGTGGAATCTTGAGCTTTAGTAAGCGGTCGAGCATATAAAATGTACTATTCCAACGTGTGCGAACGTCTTGTTTTAGTTTGATTACGTCCAAATTCATTTGCTTCTGCATGGTGGTCAATGCATATGAAGATTTTGTGCTGTGTTTGAAATGTGAAACGATCGCACGACATTTATTTATTACTTGCAATAACTGGCTATTATAAGCGGTGGTGGTTTCTTGAACCAGTAATATCTTTTTCCATACAATCTTTCACAGAAGATTGATTGTATGGGCGACACAGAAATGATTGCACTCATTTAAAACTTCACTTACTGCTTTTTTCATTGAAGCAGCATTATCCGTTACAATAGTGACTATTTTTGAGTTTATCTCCCAGTCCTCCAATATTTGACGAATAGCATTTGCTATATTTTCAGCTGTGTGACTGCCTTGTATTTCTGAAGCTGAAATAACCACTGATTCTAGTTTGGTGTCGTCTATAAAATGGGCGGTTACACTAATGAAACTTTTATTAGTATCTGACGTCCCAATATCTGACGTCAAAGCAATATTTTCAATTTTCTGCAATTTTTTCTTATATGCCGCCGTTTCAGTTTCATATTTTTCTTCTAACATCTGAGCTAATTTTTTTCTGGAAGGAAGTTCATAGCCAGGATTTAATGTGTGAGTATACCTTCGGAAACCTTCATTTTCAACTATTTATAGAGGCTGATAATCTTGCACAATCATTTGAATCAGCGCAGCATCGCCAGATTTCTGCAAAACTTTTCGCGGCAAGGCCAAACGAGTCTGCATGAATCGTTTTGTAGCGGGCTCACCATCTACAGATGATGAAGACGGCGTAGGCATGGTTGCTGATGGCGGTTCTTTTGAAATTTCGTTTTGAATTTCACTCAACGATGATGAGCTTGAGGGTCGATTATTAATGGATGAAGCACTATTATTATCCGATTCTACCAGTTCATAGTATTTGCTGGGATGCATTTTTTTAATATGGTCATAAATGAACTGGTATTGCCAGAGTATTTATAACTATTAGAACAAATTTTGCACTTTACACTTCCAAACCGAGGAAGATTTTTTAGGCCCGGGCATTGTCCAATCACGAGGATTAAAATATGCAAGGAGTGTAATCAAATAACACTTATCGGTTTAACTTGAAAAAATTACACAAACTTTGTTTGAAAACGATTACAGTTCAGAACAAACCAGACAAAACAATGTTCCGCTCTCGGTCGGTTTTGGGGACATGAAATGAACTTGAGTTAAGTCAGCAATACAGTTGCATAGATTAACTCCCCAGTGGAAAATAGAGCGCTCAAAAAGTGTTTCTGAAGCGCTTTTCATACAGCAATGAAGTGCTCCAAAGTCCCTTATACTTCATATGTATTTTAACATTAGATGTCCGCAGAAGTAAGCACGCTATCAGATAGCTTCTTTAAAAGCACGTTGGAAGCCCGTGCATGCATGCTTCAAATGTGCCTCATATGAAGCTGATATGATCTAATCTAGCTTAAAGTGAAGCGATTGTAAAGCACTTCTCTTTGGATATGGTAACAGAGTGCTTCAAAGGTGATTCTTTACGAAGCGCTTCAATTTTTTTCGCTGGGTACGAACTCGCATTAAACAAAGCAAAAATTATATGCAACGACTTCTCCCCAAAAAGCAGAACGATAACGTAAACACAACTCGAGTTAGAAATGGCCTAACACGAGTTGACTCGATTTAACCGCAACTCAAGCTGTCTTGGTCACAAATCATATGCTACGAATTTGCCCAGAGTTAGAGCGATGACTTAGAAACACGAGTTGGAAGCAGCCTAACTCGAGTTGACTCGATTTAAGTGCAACTCGAGTTAACTCGGTTTGTTAAATCGAGTTGACCTATCTCTAATCAGAACGTATCGCAGCTGGGTGGGCGGATACACGGCCAAAGCGTGATAATGATCATATAACCCTGTGAAGTGCCGATACATTCGATCAAAACAATGAGATACTCTAACTATCTCTAAGCGAAGGCCCGAAAGGGGCTGTAGGGCTGCGAAGCAGAAGAAAAATTCTTTGTCTGTGACGCTGTAATGTTTCTCATGTTTATTCAAAGTACGTGATACAAAGAAAACTGGATGTTCGTCTTGAGAAAGTACGGCTCCAATTGCAAAATTACTAGAGTCTGTTGTAAGTGTAAATGGTATATCGTATTCTGGGAATTGTAATATTGGATGATCAGTAATTAATGCTTTTAAGTTTTGAAATGCCAAAATATATTGGGGGTCATTTATATTAATTTTATCACCTTTGTTTAGTTACTTAATCATATGATATGCTATTTTAGCATAATCTTTGATAAATTTCCTATAAAAACCTGTCATTCCTTAAAAATCCTTTTAACCGTCTTTTAGTTTTTGGTCAGCTTATGCTTTCAATACCCCTAATTTTGCTAGGATTTGGTTTAATTCCATCCTTTGTTAGTATATGACCTAAAAACTCCGTATCTCGTTTCATAAAACTACACTTATCTGCTTGTATCTTGAGATTGTGCCTTTGTAAGGTACTAAAAATTGTGTCCAATGAGAAAATATGTTCCTCCAATGTCGTGGAAAATATTAATATATCATCGAAATATACCACACATATTTGGTTAATATATGTAGTAATCGAGCAGTTACCCTATTAAACTGCTCTAAAATTTTCCTATCTCCTTCACGCCCACAGCATGGTGATCAAAAAAATTGAAACTCTTACTAGAAAAGTGCAGACAGTTCAATTAAACGCTCATTGCTATAGGCGGCGACAAGTAGACATTACTGATTATTCAATTTAGAATTTTTTTCTAAATATCTAATGTCTTCTTTAAAATAATCAAGAAATAACAAACACCTCGCATACCAATTTCGTTTCAAATCAACGTGATATCAAAGGAAAACTGCGATATATTATTACGCATTATTCACTATTGTTTCTCTACGTTGAAAATGAATACAAATTTATCAATCCAACCGTATGGTAATAATATTGATTAAAAACACAAACAACCACCAAGAAGCAATTCGATGTATTCGTCCATAATTTGAATTTATACCCATTAATTTTGCGCACCCGCACATATAAAGAAACAAGTTGGGTAAACAGACCTACGCTTATGTCAGAAGGGTTTTGTATTCAATTTTCAAAATGCAGTCACCAGATTGAATAAAGTCAAGAAGCATGTCAATGACGATTTTATTGGAGAAAATATGAAATTCGAAGGTCATACTATTATTAGCAAAAATGAACGAATTTAGACTTTTGAGGTTTTTGTTATTGTTAAACTCATAAATATCTCCCTTGATAATTATTTCAGATGTCCGTTCGTGAGGGAGGAAACCACATTTTTCATGTATTTCCCCCCCCCCCCCCCCTGTGCCCCACTGAAGCAGAAACTGACAGTTTAAGAACTGTTTTGAAAAGCTCCCATGAAAACTTTCATTTCATACTCATATCGGCTACGTTTGATGAATTTTTTTTTTCAGGGGCCACTCTCCTGTACTGTTATCATCGATTCATGGCCATTTTTTCGAATTCTAGAGTTGTTACAAAGCCCTTTTACTAGGAGCTCTCTCCCGCCTCCTTGACTTGTTTCACTTATGAGTAATAATTGTAGGTACTCATCCTCAGTCATTCATTAAATTGAATCAAGTGTTCAAAGCATGGACCTTGAACGTTGAAGTTGGGAAAAAATAACTCAAAATTATTCAATCTTCGCATTTAAAACAGCCACCATTTTGTTTTACGATTACTGATACCACTAGCTGAACCGATTCTCAAAGATATACATGACACCTATCATTCCTGAAATTTTCATGCAAATCCTAGCAAAACTGTAGTGGCTGAGTCGGTAAAAAGCGCATATTGTTCCATAGCTATATGTATTACTATGGAACAATATGCAGCGCATATTGTTCCATAGTAATACAGGAAAATTCAAACCGCTATAACTTCGCTAAATATGATGCAATCTTTATGAAACTTGCAGGGTAAATCAATCTTATAAATAGTCATCTGTGTACTGAATTTCATTGAATTTAAGGGTACCCTAAAGATTTTATTCAAGAAAACATAAAATCGATAAATCATACTATTACTAACAAAGTTGAGTGAATTGCGACTTCTCACGTATTTGTTGTTGTTGTACTCACCAAGGCCTACATTCCTGATTTTTTTCAGATTTTTCGGATCACAGGTGTCCAATCGCGAGGGGGGGGACACAAATTTTTCGTGTATTTCCCCTCCCTGTGCGCCCCTCGAAGCAAACTTTGCCAAACTAAGACCTGTTTTGAAAAGTTCTCATCAAGACCTTTCATTTGATACCCATATCGGCTACCTTCAATGAAATTTTTTTTTCGGGGGGTCACTCCCCTATATGGGGAGACCCCCCTTAAATACCTTATAAAATTTTTTTGTAATTGAACTTTGAAGAGAGCACCAGTTTACACCTACATACAAAATTTTATGCTTCTAGCTTAAGTATTTTCCGAGAAAAACTGCTGTGACACACGGACGGACGGACGGACAGACAGACAGACGGACAGACGGACAGACAGGACGCGATTTTAGAAGGGTTTTGTAAAATTATTTTACAAAACCCTAAAAATATCGTAGGCAAACTAATTTGAAGCTTGCATCGAAAAGATAGGTGTGAAGTGTTTTGATGTTCCTCGACGTATTTAGAAGGTTGGCTAAAGTGACGAGATATCAGTGTGGTTGCCGACGAATGTCGCCTCCATCTTGACTCGTTCGCTCAACTTGGTTACGGACATATCGTTAACTGTCCGTGCGCGATAGAAAAATTTCTTAATTAGTGTATTCGCAGTAAATTTAAAGATTAAATTCTTTGTGACGAGTAGATTAGAAGCCTAAAAAGTGATCAGAAGCATCTGGAGGGTATGACTAAGAAAGTTGTCGGCATTGTCGGAAGAGTGATCACGGAAAATCGTCGTGCGCTAGCGTGGCAGAGCGGCGGGCATAGCGCAAGGATAGGTGGCGCTGGAACGGAAGCAGCCAAAAGTCAGTGTAAATTGACCACGAAGAATTTATGTCTTCGGGCGTCTGGGAAAGATAACGAAAACCACCCAAAAAGCAGCCAAGATTCAGTGCCGAGCGCGTGTGAGAGTGTGTACCGTTTTAGTTAACTCCTAGCCGATAAGTTTTTCAAAGTTCTCTAGTAGCAGCGCCATCACGAGAGGACAATTCGTCGTGGAGTTCTCTGGCTCATTGGTGAATGCAGAATTACATACTGATCAGCCAAAGTTAAAAAAATTCATACTGTTTTTTTTTCTGCGTTCCAACCTTAATTTCTTCATTGGTCAGGCAAGTGTATAGAAAACCAATAAGTGCAAGGCTGATGAGCATAATGTGATTAGTTCTTATTTCAATTCAGGTTGATACAATTATTGTCCAGGTGACGATGGGCTCTGCGCATTAGGAGTGCTGTACTGTGGTTGCTGCGATTAAGACAGGAATATCGAAGTAGGAGCGATCGAGTAGGCAGCACTTTAAGCCATTCAAATTCAGGGTGCCTTGAGGTAAATGGCGACACGAAGGAATAGTCATAGTCGCGCTTTCAACGCTGAGTGGGGTGTGATCGCTGTTAATTCGATTTTGCCGGCTGTAGGACATCCTTGGAAAGTGGATAAGTTACTATTACATGTAGAATCTTAATTACATGTCTTTATCAGTGCTCCTAAGACTTTTATTTCATATTCGGTTCGGATTATTTTCCGCTTACTGAGTACCGTTGATATCTTTACGAACTATTTGACCTCACGACAAAGAACAGTCAAACGGGTTTTCATTTTATGCGACTTGTAGAAGTGAGTCTATTTTGACTTTCCGTAGAAATTTGAAGTGAATTGAGGACCTCTGACGAATTCGCGTGAGTGGTTTTGCTTTTGCTCCACACAAATAACAGTTCAGAGGATTTCCACCACAAGAAACGTGTTCAGAGTTTAGTTCCGCGGAAGTTTTTCGGCAGCAATTATTTCCGATCCATATTTCACAAGTGTTGGACCTCCTGGTTAGTGCTCGAATCCACGGGCGTGAGTTAATCGAAGTTTTGTGAACTTAATGGTGGAAAATACTTTCCCATGTATCCACAGAAATTGCCTTGAACGTGGTTAAAGCACTTAAGAATATCGTAATTTGCACGGATCGTTGCCATCTCGTATTATTTTCGATAAAGATGGCGTTTGTGCAGGCCAATTCCATCAAGTAGCCTAGATTGAAAATGAGACAATCCGGAAACGTCTCACGGAAATTTATACCCAAGCTGTAGTTGTGGAAGGCCCCAAACTTGCTTTTGTAATCGTTTCCAAGCGTATTAATCCTCGATATTTCCTAAATCAAAATAATCCGCATCCGGGGATAGTTGTAGATGATACTTTCACTCTACTGGAGAGATATGATTTCTTCTTAGTATTTCTATCAGTTCGCCAAGGTACTGTAACTTCAACTCATGATAGCATTGTGGATGATAATATTGGGCCGGATCCCGATAAGATGCAGATTCTCACTTATAAGATGACACATTTGTATTATAATTGATCGGGCACAACTCGTGTTCCGGCCGTCTATCAATACGCTCATAAACTCGCATTTTTGGCGGCGCAGAGTATTCACCAATCTCCATCAAATTTGTTGGAGAAGACCTTGTACTTCTTGTAGGAAGTAAGGAAAAGATTAATTTTTTTACTTGATTTTATTGAAATGATTAAGTTCTCGTTACATTTTTTTTGAATATATTCTTAGTCTTTAAGTTTGATTATATAATCCTTGCTAAAATGTTAATCATATACTAGTTGGGTGAGGCGTTGACTTTTCTTTTTTGGTTTTATAAGCTTTTAATCAAATACCAAGCACGGTATTCTACGGTCGAAACGTGGTAGATAATTTGTATTATGAATCACAGCAGTCAAGGGATCTTAACATTTCTATTATATTGAAGTATGTTAACGTTTCATCCTCAACAGAAAATACGTTGCAATCACTATATACAGTGCATGTTAATTTCAAAGTACAATATCAAAGTAATCGCCAAATAGTATCATATACAGGTTTTGCCTTTAAAGAATATGTTTTATATAAGCGCCACCCTCTGTAAAATTGTCCGTTGTTCTCACTGGGATAATTCGTATATTAAATGCTTCAGTCGCACATGTAATCATACGGTTTCCTTTTTGGCCAAAAATATACGCGCATTGTCGAATTTACTAATTTACATTTGTTTTTCAACCCTTTCGCGAACTTGGGAGCAACTTCAATTCGCTCTTTTGAAACAAGGAATAATATAGAATCAAAATAAAGTAAACTTACTGTAGCTTATATTATTCATATTACTCTACGCTAGATATAGTATAAACGAATAGAAACGTTATTCCAATATTGTGACAAGGCATCGCTGTTAAATAAAGAAATGTTGAATTAAAGTTCCATCTCGGTCTTTCCATTCCGTTAGATCTGACCGGGTATAGGACCCGACACGATGGAAGGCTCTCACCTCCACTGCCAGCCATCGGGCACATAACAACCTTTTTGTATCAGGTACTATCGCGGGCTGAGTGGCCCCGAGCAAGGTGCCTTTTTATGACATAGGGTTATGTGATCCGATTGCAAACTCTATGACATAAGTTGGTCACCGGGGTATTTCTCCTCTGATGGGAAGGCTCATCCAAGTTATGTTGTATGAGTTTTCCACTCAGAAGGGAAATACCTGGCCACTACAACATATATAGATCTTGATCCGGTTGGGCGGGAGCGAAGGGGCACCATCACCACCCGGATGTCCCACTCTTATTAGTGAGCCATGAGCCTCGTCGGGTAACGACGAGGTTACCCTAAGTCCGTCCGTTTTTACTTGTTCAACTTGTTCTCTGAACAAGTCATTTCCCCTCTTTGTAGTTGCCTACAATTTTGCAACTTCGGTCGCCTTTCTATTGAGACCCAAGTATTCGTGCATGTGAAATTCTTTTGTAGTTGGTCCTTGTGCTGGAGGAATGAACCCGCTCCACGACGCGGCAATGCTAGCCTGCCATCGCATTCACGCGTCCCCAGACAAGGGCATTCTCGGCGGATATCTACATCTTCCTCTGCCGAGGCAGCAGACCATCGCTGCAATCCTTTACGGACTTTGTACTTCACCTATCCACTACTTATATTCACGTAAAATATTATTCATCAGCCTTTGAAAGGCTGCACCCCTTATATACTGCAAACAAAAATCCTTTTAGCATGCCTGAAAATAATAGACAACATTTTATTTCTAACACATATAATAACGTAATCAAAATCGCAAATTATAAATACAATAAAACAGTACCAAACATTCAAGCCAGTCAAACATTGCAGAAAAATGCAAATTTTTCGCCTGCAAGGGGATCTAATTGGCAAAAAATACCTAGTCGACAACAACCTAAGCCCGAACCAATGAAGAAAGGTTCTTCTAACTCCAGACAAACATACTATTTACAGCATAACTAACACCAACAAAATAACTACTTTCGACCAACTCGATCTCCAAACTTCACTTCAAAAAAACTATTTAATGTTTATTCTCCCGAGGATCTGAGTACAAATTTTCAGAATCTCGATAACTACTACGAAAACGACAACAGGCAAGATCAACACTTTAATCAACAACTAGAACAGGTACAAGACAAATGCTTCAATCAACAACCCGAAGACAAATACCTGGACGAACAACCCAAACAAAGTCAAGACAATGAAATTGCGGACCTAAATTTTCTATCAACAGCCCCGACGACCCCATCGGGTACGTAGATATTAACAAACACGGATCAATCCTTCCATATATAAATATATCTTCCCCATTTGGTCGCCCACTTAAATTTCCAATAGATACAGGAGCTTCTGAATCCTTTCTTAATCCAGAATTTGTTCGCATGGAAAGTCTAGAGACCATAAACCCTATCAATATTACAACAATCCCTAATAATCATCAACTGTGCAAGCGGATCATCTTACCCAGTTTTATAGAATTCAACCAGCCGGGTTGCCAACAGCTTCTTATTTTCAAATTTCACAAGTACTTCGATGGCATTTTAGGACTAGGCACAGTATCTAAATTGTCAGCCCAAGTTGATCTGGGAAACAAAACGCTTATCACTAAAAATTCAGTTTTACTTCTTCTTTTCAAACCCAACTTCGTTTCAGCTAAATACACCGTCCCAGCTAACTCAAAATTCTTGGCAAAACTACCAGTGGATATCGAAAATGGAGAAATATATCTACCTGAAACCACAATTTCCCGAAACCTAACCACATCCGAAGGTATTTAATATGCTAAAAATTGGTTTAGTATAATTTTAGTAATAAACAATCCGAACCAGGACGAAATTTTGTATGTATATTGTTACATGTACAAATAATTCTGCGAGCTACTGTCGCAATTGTTTTCACAACAATGAAGAACACGAATTCACTCGTAACCACGAGAACCCAACGAGCATGATCAACATCTGCAAGTGACGTCACTCCATTCATTAATTTTCTCGAATCTACCAGCTAGAACATTCGCCAATAAACGAGAAATGGGTGAATAGGTAGAGACCCTATATAAAGGCGAGCTGAATGAATGGGGGGATCATCATTCATTCGACCGCGATAAGAAAACTGCGTTATAGTGGAACGCGAAGTAAAGACAATTGATTGTTTGAGTGCAAAGTGTGTTTTGTAATAGTGAAGTGATTTAGAAGACAATTGCGATAAGAAATTTATGGACAAGTGTTAGATTTAAAAATTAAGTGAAAATTAAAATTAGTGAAAGTGTAGATTGATCATTGTGCAATTGAATAAACTCTTTTAACTTAAATTAAAAGACATTGCGTTTTCACTTTCCCGGAACGTTAAAATTATAGGCCGCGAACCAATAACACGCGACAATGGTGTCAAGAAATGCGAAAGAAAAATTTTGAAAGTGAAAATTTGAACATTTTATAGTACACAATAGTAAAATTTAAAGAAACATTAAAAATGCCACGAAACTTGCATCTAAGAATCAATGAATTGACCATTTCGGAGCTCAAGGAAGAGTTAGAACAGCGAAATCTGGCTACGCAAGGTACAAAGGCCACACTGATTGCACGCTTGCGCGACGCGATCGAGTCGGAAGGCGTGAATCTGGATTCGAGTGAGTTCTCAGATGCGGAAAAAGGCGCAGAAGGTGGAGAAGTAGAAACACCAAAATCGAAGGAGCCAGAAAATGCGCTAATGCAAATGTTAATGCTGATGTCATCGAGTCTGACTGCGAAGCTAGATGAACAATCAACGAAGCTAAACGAACAATCAGCGAAGCTGGACCAACAAGCAATCGAAATCAAAGCAGACATCAAGGCAGATATCACTCAGAAGCTGGAGAAACAGTCAACCGAAATAAAAGCGGAGCTCGGTAGTCTCAACAAACAAATTAAAGGCGTCGAGGAAAAGGTTGACCAGGTCGAGGAAAAGGTTTACCAGGTCGAGGAAAAGGTCAGCCAGGTCGAGGAGAGAATCAACAATGAGATGGAAAATATGAAAAAGGAATTCGAAGCAACAAAGGCAGTAGTAACCACCTCACCAGCCCCAATTATAACCGCAGCGCAAAGCTCATCTAGAAATGTGCAAGCACCAATATTCGATGGGCAAACGGTCTGGAGTATTTACAAAATCCAGTTTGAAGCAGCCGCTCGCATAAATCACTGGAATGAGCAGGAACGAGCAACTGCGTTAATTCTTGCTCTAAGAGGCCCAGCTGCCAAGCTTTTGCAGACTATCCCCGTTGAGCTGCATTCAAACCCGGCTGCTATAATGAATGCGCTGGACATGCGTTATGGAGACGATCATCTGAAGCAGATTTACCAGGCACAGCTACGGCATCGGATGCAGAAGTCTGGCGAAACCTTGCAGCAGCTAGCACAAGACATTGAGCGACTGGCACTCTTGGCTTACCCAGCGTACGACCCAGAACATCGAGATGACGTAGCAGCAGAAGCATTCATCAGCGCCTTAAAGGACAAGGAATTGCAACAAGCCGTGCGGTTAGCTCAAAAGCAAACAGTCAAGGATGCATTGGCTTATAGTTTAAATTTTGAGGCAGCCAAAAATGTGACCCGTACCACTGCCCGGGTTCGCGAGGTAGTGGCAGATAATTGCAGGTGTGAGCGCGTGGGAATTGAGCGAGAGCTGCAGGTGAATGGTGCGCCTAGATGCTGGAATTGCGGGGAAAAAGGGCACCTGCAAAGAGACTGCAAGAAGGGAAGAAGACCGAGCTATTGTCCAGGGTGGTGGAGATCCAGACCATGTCAGGAGCCTAGAATGGAGGCCCATCAAACTGCAAGGGCCAACTTCGTGGGGCGAACGTTGGCTAGGAGTATTGACATCCCCAGCACCGTGCCAAGGCAACATCGTGGAGAAGCAGACAGATGCCTTCCTGGTCAAGTTGATGAAGAACATTGCACCCTAACAAACGACACTAGTGCAACCCGATCAACGATCCGACCAGACCTAGTGAGGCCCCAACTGCTTCACAAGGGCAGAGTTCATGGAATTGCTGACGCTCTATCTCGTCATCCCTGTCCAGCTAACTGCAAGCATTGCCGACGGATTGAGGAAAAGGAGCCGCCCGTTGATCTGCGACTGATAACGGCTGAATTCGATGAAGGTTGGTCATCGGAGGAGATTCGAAATGCCCAGCTAGCCGATGAAGACATCGGACCATTGCTCGTATGGAAGGAGACGACTGGGCGACCTGAGTGGAAGGACGTTTCAACGCATGGCGCAACCCTGAAAAGCTATTGGGCACAATGGAACTCCCTTCTGGTGGAGGGTGGTATACTCAAGCGGAAATGGGAAACGGCGGATGGCAGCTCCTATAGGATGCAAACTATACTACCCAAAAGCCGAATCCACGATGTGGTTAAGGAAATGCATGAAGGATCCTCGGGAGGCCACCTTGGTGTTAACAAGACCTTAGCGAAATTGCGGGAACGGTTCTACTGGCTCCACGCTCGAGAAGACGTAGAGGACTGGTGTCGCAGATGCACAATTTGCGCTTCCGTCAAAGGCCCAAAGCGACGACTGAGAGGACAAATGCAAGCCTATAACGTAGGCGTGCCATTCGAAAGGATTGCTGTTGACATCGCAGGACCCTTTCCTGAAACCGATTGGGGAAATCGATATACGCTGGTTGTAGCCGATTATTTCAGCAAGTGGCCCGAGGTCTACCCCATTCCCAACCAGGAAGCAACTACCGTAGCTGAACAGCTAGTGTTAAATTGGGTCAGTAGGTACGGCGTACCTGGCGAACTACATTCGGATCAAGGCCGAAACTTTGAGTCACTAGTTTTTGGCGAAATGTGCGAGCTGCTCGGAATACGGAAAACGAGGACACACCGCTGCATCCCCAATCCGATGGAATGGTCGAACGTTTCAACGGCACGCTCAATAAACACCTTGCCAAAATGGTTGACGAGAACCAAAGGGACTGGGACCGACATATCCCACTATTTTTGATGGCGTACAGAGCTGCCAAACATGCATCGACGGGCCAAGCCCCAGCCAAAGTCATTTTTGGAAAGACTATTCGTCTGCCAGCCGATATAAAGTTCGGAACACCCCCTGAAAAACCCCAAACGGTCTCGGAGTACGCAAGTGATCTAAGACAACGGTTGAACCAGATACATCGGACAGTGCGAAAACACCTCGAATCGGCTACTGACCGCATGAAGACCAGGTATGATCTAAAGGCTAATTCTACTGGCTTCCAGCAAGATGACTTGGTGTGGCTTTATAACCCGCAACGGCGAAAGGGTAGGTCTCCAAAGTTGCAACATAATTGGGAGGGACCATACCGAGTTACAAAGCGAATCAACGACGTCGTATACCGAATACAGGAACATCGTAAGCCGAGAGCTAAAATGAAAATCGTGCATCTGGACCGTCTTGCCCCATATTACACCCAGGGAGAATTGACTACAACTGGCGACACATCTTTTCGGGGCGAAAAGAACTGAGGTGGGGGCAGTGTTACATGTACAAATAATTCTGCGAGCTACTGTCGCAATTGTTTTCACAACAATGAAGAACACGAATTCACTCGTAACCACGAGAACCCAACGAGCATGATCAACATCTGCAAGTGACGTCACTCCATTCATTAATTTTCTCGAATCTACCAGCTAGAACATTCGCCAATAAACGAGAAATGGGTGAATAGGTAGAGACCCTATATAAAGGCGAGCTGAATGAATGGGGGGATCATCATTCATTCGACCGCGATAAGAAAACTGCGATATAGTGGAACGCGAAGTAAAGACAATTGATTGTTTGAGTGCAAAGTGTGTTTTGTAATAGTGAAGTGATTTAGAAGACAATTGCGATAAGAAATTTATGGACAAGTGTTAGATTTAAAAATTAAGTGAAAATTAAAATTAGTGAAAGTGTAGATTGATCATTGTGCAATTAAATAAACTCTTTTAACTTAAATTAAAAGACATTGCGTTTTCACTTTCCCGGAACGTTAAAATTATAGGCCGCGAACCAATAACACGCGACAATATCAAACTATTAAAGTTCAAAAATTCAATAAAGCAGACCTTTACGAAATAAACAATTTTAATATTTCTACCAGTTTTTCAAACCCTGTAAACTGTTGCGACATAAACAGCCTGATTCGGACTTCTCATTTAAATGCAGAAGAAAAAGATATAATTCTACAATTTTGCAAAGAATACGAATATATTTTCTTCAAAGTAGGGGATAATCTCACATTTACAAACAATATCAAGCATCGCATCCGGACAACAGACGATATGCCCATCTACACGAGATCATATAGGTATCCCTTCATCCACAAAAAGGAAGTTCAAGCACAAATCCAGGAAATATTAGAGCAAGGAATAATAAAATCTAGTTTTTCACCTTGGAGCTCTCCGATTCGGATTGTCCTAAAAAAAAGGTGCTAGTAGGAAAAAGAAATGGCGATTGATAATTGATAACCGAAAGCTTAACGTAAAGACCATCAGCGACAAATATCCCATCCCCAACATAAACGACATTCTGGACAAATTAGGGAAATGTTTATAATCCTCCACTATCGATTTGGCGAGTGGTTTCCATCAAATCGATGTGGATCTACAAGACATATGTAAAACAGCATTCACGGTAGAAAATGGGCATTACGAATTCGTCCGTATGCCCTTTGGATTGAAAAACGCCCCAGCAACATTCCAGAGGGTAATGGACAATGTTTTGAAGGATTTACAAGGACAAATCTATCTTTTATATCTGTATGGCATTTTTGTTTTCTCCACGTCACTTCAAGAGCACGTGGAAAACCTGAAGAAAGTTTTCGGCAAGCTAAGAGAAGTAAACTTTAAAGTTCAATAAGATAAGTCAGAATTTTTGAAGAAGGAAGTAAATTTTTTCGGCCATATTGTTACAAATCAAGGTGTAAAACCGAATTCAGAAAAAATTAAAGCTATCACTGAGTATGCCATCCCTAAAAGCAAAACAGAAATCAAAGCATTCCTAGGATTGCTTGCCTCCTATCGTAAGTTTATCATAAACTTTGCCCCCCTAACAACCCCCGGAAACATTTGAGGAAAATAAAACCGCGTTTAGGAACGAAAATAGGAGAAATAAACTAACTCCACGGTTTAGTAGACAAAAAGTCAAAAGAAATAATAAATTAACGATAATCACTTAAAAAGACAAGAAGCCACATAAATCTAAATTAAAGAAAAACAAAAAAATTCAGGTTGACCATGACACTAGGATAGAAATTGGAAATACACGGCCTACGCAACAACCGGGGACTTCTACCTCTACAACTAAGGACGTCTAAAGTAACGAATGGACACAAGGACTTCATACACATCGTCCAATTGAAAACTATCAAACAACCTTAGATAAAATTGAAGAAACACTCTCCAGACTTGAAAGCATTCATGAAATAAAAGATACATTGGACACAACAAAGCTTAAACTGCACGAACTACAAATTAAACTAGGATCACTCTTACCTAACTATCGAAACAAACGTGGGCTAATCAATGGCCTGGGAACAGCCATCAAATTTCTTACCGGCAACATGGACGCAAGTGATGCTGTCCGTCTAAACGACAAAACCGAAAAGTTACGGTCAGACAAGCTTAATCTTCAGGAAGCCGCAAAGCACCAAACATTCCTTAATCATCAAATGATTCAAAGATTCGATGGAATTACAGATCACATAAACACTCAACAAAACATCGTCAGCAATTATTTTCGGCTTAATCATGATCAGATTAATAATGGTATAAGGAAGAATTTCGATCTTCTTCAATACATTCAGTTCCTTAGTCAGGTAAACTACCAAATAGACATACTTCGTAATCACTTATCCGAAATATCTGAAGCGGTTATACTAGAAAAACTGGGTATTATTTCAAAGCAAATTTGAAGCCCCCAGAAACTCTCAAAAATTTATAACACCTTCAAAGAAGAAATCATTGATTTACTGTCGGAAGAGAATATATACGAACTATTAAATTTACAAGCCTATTAAAATAGCACAAATATAATACTCAATGTCCAAATTCCCATTTTCCAAAAAGATAATTACACATTTTTCCATCTAATCCCAACTCAAAACAACCTTTCGATTATTTCAAAACCCTATGTTACCCTAAACCCAAACAATATCCAGCATTTTGAAAAAAGATCTCCTGAGATTAAAAAAGTATTCTACTGCCGAAAGCCACTCCTCACCGAAAACAGAAGATCGTCAAACTGCATCAGTAATTTGGTCCAGAACAAACCAGCAGATTGCGAATTCGTAACCACGGATGCAAAAGTCGAGATTCAAGAACCAGAAGATAACTACATCCTGCTTATCAACAGCCCAGAAGTACCAAACAACTCTACTTGCCCAATCACTCCGGACAGTGTCTCTGGAACGATCCTTATTCATTTTGAAAGCTGTAAAATCCGAATAAATGGGATAATTTACGAAGGAGTAACTAAAAAGTTTTGGGATGACATAACCCGACATATTGCCACTTTTGGAAAAATTAGCAAGAACACTTTGGAAGAAAATTTCACCTTACATCCGCTAAAAGAAAACAATTTCAACGCAACAGCATCTATAAAAGAGTTGGAAATCATCTCAAACCGAAAATATGCAATCTCATTCTCTCTGCAAACTCTTCAAGGTTCCATTGTCCTCATCATAGTTGCATATATCCTTTGGAAATTGCGGAAATTCAAATTCGAGATCGAATCTTCCGCTACAGCTACAGTAACACCAAAACTACAGTTGCTGTTCCCCACGCTTCAGTCCGAGGGAGGAGGAGTTACGTCCACAAGGTCCTCGTGATCCTATCGCCTGGATCACATCAGGTTCAACGCTACGTCCACGTGACCCACAACTCACATTTCCTCAAAAACTTACATTCCATTTTAGTAAATTCCATCTACCATATCACTTAACTTGTTTTTGTAAATGTAGTATAAAAGTTTCACATTTGTCTGCACATCATATCCGCTCAACCTATTTTTGTAAATTCTTAAATTTTCTTATTTAATTGTCTGGTGCAACGTAAGCACACTTGAATTTGCCATTTTGCTTAAATGAAATAATTATTATGTTCATAGCTGTCCAGCAATAAAGTCGTGTCTAAAGAAAACTTTGTTTTTTTATAATTTAAAGTGATTAGTAACATAACTCGCTCGTCAATCGAGCATCGGCGTCAATTCCTTTGGTAGTTTACCACCGCCTCGACACCGTCGAACCGCTATACTTTTATCGAATAATTCTTGGATGCGAAAATTTTTTTGTAGCGGTCCCTTTTGTTGGGGAAAAGGAACCCGCCCCACGACACCGCGATACTTGCCTGCAAGCACCTTCACACGTCCTCAGACAAGGTTTATTCCAGCGAGCACTAATATCTTCGCTTGCAGAGGCAGCAGACCATCGCTGCAGTCCTTTACGGGCCTTCCAACAAAGATAAACACTACACGATCTATATTAATTTTACAAGTGACACAAAACAAATTTCAAAAGTATCAATAAACAAGTCGGGTAAACAGACCTACGCTCATGTCAGAAGGGTTTTGTATTCAATTTACAAAATGCAGTCACCAGATCGAATCAAATCAAGAAACATGTCAAAGACGATTT
Source organism: Odontomyia ornata (assembly GCA_963969285.1). Lineage (NCBI taxonomy): Eukaryota > Metazoa > Arthropoda > Insecta > Diptera > Stratiomyidae > Odontomyia > Odontomyia ornata. The sequence continues at coordinate 268,082,024 of OZ017740.1, forward strand.
TATTGGAGAAAATATGAAATGCGAAGATCATACTATTTTTAACAGAGTTGAACGAATTTCGACTTCTGAGGTTTTTAGTATTGTTATACTCATAAATATCTCCCTTGATAATTATTTCAGATGTCCATCCGCGACGGAGGAAGCAAAAACTGACAGTTTAACAACTGTTTTGAAAAGTGCCCATGAAAACTTTCACTTCATACTCATATCGGCTACGTTTGATGATTTTTTTTTTCAGGGCCACTCTCCTGTACTGAAATCATCGATTCATGGCCATTTTTTTCGAATCCTAGAATGGTTACAAAACCCTTTTGCTAGGAGCTCTCTCCCACCTCCTTGACTTGTTTCACTTATGAGCATTAATTGTAGGTACTCATCTTCAGTCATTCATTGAATTGAATCAAGTGTTCAAAGCATGGACCTTAAACGTTGAAGTTGGGAAAAAATAACTCAAAATTATTCAATCTTCGCATTTAAAACAGCCACTATTTTGTTTTACGGTTACTCATACTACTAGCTGAATCGATTTTCAAAGATATTCATAACACCTATCATTCCTGAAATTTTCATGCAAATCCTAGCAAAACTGTAGTGTCTGACTCGGTAAAAAGCGCATGTTGTTCCATAGCCATATGTTGTCATAGTAATAAATGCAGCGCATATTGTTCCATAGTAATACAGGAAAATTCAAACCGCTATAACTTCGCTAAATATGATTCAATCTTTATGAAACTTTCAGGATAGATCAATCTTATAAATAGACATCTACGTACTGAATTTCATTGAATTTAAGGGTACCGTTTTTTTTGTTTTGTTTTTTGTGGTAGGGAGGTGAAGGCATTTATGCCCGCCGAGTCTGGCATTGTGGGACTCCCATGGAGGATACCTTTGGACTACCCACTAAACACCTCCCCTGTCAATCTGAGAACCTAGCCTGGAACCGTTTGACACATTACTTCGGGCCAGGTCTCGTTTTGTTACGCCGTGGGCGCCTTCAAGCTGGGGAGTCCCTTTCCTAGCGGGAGGGGAGGGGGGAAGAGGAATTGCCAGAAGAGCAATCCCCCAGCCCCAGTGCCTCCGGCTGCTGTGAGTCCCTTTTATCTTTTAGGACTGCCCGAGCATAATGTGCCACCTGGTTCCATTTGTCAACCGATTCGAGCATCACCGCAACTATATTATCCGGGGTGAGCTCTCCCGTCTCCCTGTAGAGTTCCCTTCGCAGCCTGGCCCATTTGGTACACGCAAAAAATGTGTGACAGGCATTGTCCTCCTCTCTTGGGTAAAACCGACAATCGGGAGACCGTGACTTGCCGATCTTGTGCAGGTAAGACTGAAAACACCCGTGCCCGCTCAAAAGCTGGGTCAGATAGAAGTCAGTCTCACCATGCCTTCGATTTAGCCACGGTCTCACATCAGGGATGAGGCGCGCAGTCCACCTTCCCTTCGTGCAATTCCTCCAAGACTGCTGCCAATCGTTGAGCGAGCGTTGTCTCTCCTCGCGGACAACGATCTCCCTCGCATCCTCGTTTCGGCGCAGGTAAACAGCGCGGCGCTCTCTAGCAAGGAGGGCGACAGGTATCACGCCTGCAATCACTCTCACCGCCGAGTCGGAGACTGTTGGATACGAAGATGCAATTCTCAGTGCTCCTCTTCTCTGTACCTGTGCCAATCGTTTTCGGTATACCTCCTTGCTGAGAGCGTCGCCCCATACCTCTGCTCCGTACAGTAGCACTGACCCTACAGCACTCATCAAGAGGCGTCTTCTTGATGGGCTGGGTCCCCCTACGTTGGCCATAAGTCGACTCAGGGCCGATATTCCCGAAGCAGCCTTCTCAGCTGTTGCCCTGATTTGCTCAGAGAAACTCATCTTCGAGTCGATCAGTAGCCCCAGGTACTTCACCGCTGGCTTCGATTCGATCTGTATATCTCCAATACTGATCATCCTTACTCTAGGGATTCTCTTTTTTGTCAAGATGACCACTTCGGTTTTCTCCAGTGCTAAACTGAGCCCGCGAGCAGTCATCCAGTCCCTCACTCGGCGCATTAGCATACCTAGCCTAAGTTGCGCTTGTTCAACGGTGCGTCCGGCGACCAGAGCCGCAACATCATCCGCATAGCCGACCAAGCGCGACTCATCTGGCATCTCAAGTCTCAGTAGCCCGTCGTAAGACACGTTCTATAGGTCCAGACCAAGGATAGATCCCTGGGCAACACCCGATGTAATTTCCATCCTTCGTTGGCCCTGTGTCGTGTCGTAGAGCAGGCTTCGGTCCTTTCGGTAGTTCCTCAAAAGCCGCATTAGATATTCTGGAACTTGAAAAGAGTTTTCCAGCGTATCCAGAATATCCACCCATCTAGCGGAGTTGAAGGCATTCCTGACGTCGAGTGTCACCAACAGGACGATCCTTCGTTTGGTGCGACTATATGCCTCTGCCTTTTGGACCGCGTTCACCACCTCTGCAATCGCATCGATGGTAGAACGTCCTGCTCTAAAGCCGTACTGCCGAGGAGATAGGTCCCCAGCAGCACGAATCGCGTCAGTGAGTCTTCCCTTGATGAGTTTCTCTAGCACTTTCCCAGCCGTGTCTAGCATGCATAACGGGCGGTATGCAGACGGCGATTCGGGATTTCCCTTCCCCTTGCTGACCAGCACGAGCCTCGCCACCTTCCATCGTACCGGGAAAACCCCGTCCCGTAGGCAAGCGTTGAATGTGCTGAGCAGCAAGTCAGGACAATGGTGATAGACGAGTTGCGAACCCTCAGCTGGAACACCATCTGGACCTGGAGCCTTCCTCGCTTTCAGGGAGAGGACTGCCTCCTCCAGTTCCAGCTGTGTGAAGAGTGGGCACTCGACTGCTGTTTCACCATGGACAGCGTCAACACGGACGGGATGGCTGGGAAAGAGTCCCCGCACTATCGCGTCCATCTTTTCCGCGTCATGTATACAAGGCTTCCGTAGGGCACCAAGTTTCCCCATGACCAGCTTGTAGCCAAGGCCCCACGGATCCCTATTTACATCGTCCACGAGGTCTTGCCAGCATCGGGCCTTGCTCTTGTTAATAAGCCTGCGAAGATATTTCCTGCCAGACCTGTATGCTGCTAGCCTAGTGTCTGCCCCCTCCCGTGTTCGCGCCCGCTGGGCCTCTCGCCGAAGTTTGTGACACTCGCTTCTTTGTTCGGCGATCTCGTTTGACCACCAGTATACTGGAGGCTTACCATGTCGGGGTCTCCGGCGGGGCATGGAAGACTCGCAAGCAGCTATGATGGTACTCATAGTTGAGTTCACCAAGTCCTTGGCTGTAGGCCCTCCACTCCCTGACGGAGCTCCCAGCAACGGTGCGCCTGCCGTAAGCGCGTCAGTGAACTTCTCGACGTCCATCCTCCCAGTCCTCCATCCGAGGATTGAAGTTTGGGCATATGCACGCAGAGTGGCACCGTCGTGAATCTCAACAGCTATATACTGGTGATCACTAGCCGAGTAGTCCTCTAGTACTCGCCAGTTGTGTACTCTAGGTACCAGGGACTCCGAAGCGAGTGTCACATCGGGTATGGTTCCTACGCAACCCCAGCGGCGGAAAGTAGGGGTGTTACCAGTATTTAGGACAAAAAGCGCTGTTCTGGCCGCCATGTCCAAGATTTGCTTTCCCCTTGGGTCGGATTGTGGCATACCCCATTCGATGGCTCTAGCGTTGAAGTCTCCCCCGACCAGCATGTGGCCCTCTGTGTTCGAGACAGCGTCCTCCAGGGCATCGAGTTTGGTTCGAAAGGATCGCATTGCCTCGTTAGGCGTCAGATAAACACTGAAATATGTTATCCCTGAACACCGCACCCACACAAAACCATCCCCGCGTCCATGGCCCTGCACCTGAAGGCGGGCGCTGTCTCGAACCCAGATGGCCGAGGTACCAGTTTTGTCAGGGTACCACGCTTGCGAGTCCTTGTTATGATGTTGCTCGCTCAGCAACAGGAGGTCAGCTTTCTTATCCCTCGCAAACTGCTCAAGTAGGTCCTGGGCGTTTGTGCTTCGATGCAAATTGACCTGCAGGATACGGATCATTTGAGTATCGATTTGGCTTTAGCTAGGGCCTCCTTGAAAACCCGGCATCTCCCTGTCCCCGGCTCATGTTTGAGGTCGCCGGGTGCTAGTTTAGCATCCTTGCAAAGAATGCATTTTGCCTCGTTCGTGCACTCCTTCCTTTTGTGCCCCGTTTCACCACATTTGTAGCACAGAGATCTCCTGTCGGGTCCCCTACAGCCATACGCGGTGTGTCCGTATTTGAGGCATCTGAAGCAGCGGATAGGGATCGCTCTTCTCCGTATCCTGCAGGTCACCCAACCTATCTTAATTTTGCCCTTCGCCAGGATTTGCTGGGCGTCTTTATCAGCTAGTTCGACAATAGCCATGCGTTGCCCCCTTGTGTTTTCACGTGTCAATCTTGCCTTGACTTCACTTAAGCTGGGGAACTCCCTCCTAATGGCATCCTCTACTTCAGCTTTGTCCGTGACGCAGTCGAGGTCCCTGATTTCTAGGGTGGCCATTGGTTCGAGCGAGGCAACCGTTGCCGCATCTCCAAGAACCTTTTGAACCGCGTCACGGAATGCATCTTTGTTTGTGGCCTCTGGCCCGAATTCCACCAGCAAGCCACCGGTCCGGGTTGGTCGAACTGCTTTGATGGCAGTTTTGGTGTCGTCTGGCTTGACCGCTCCTTTAATTTCACGGAGGACATCTGCGTAGGTTCGGCCCTTAGTGGGTTTAATAAGCAGTGCCTCTCGCAAGGGCTTGCGCCGCGCTTCGTTTTTTGTTTTCTGCGGTATATCGGGGGGTTCTTTGTTCTTTTCGTGGTTGAGCTCTTTGTCTGTTTTTTCTAGGAGTAGCTTTTTGGCCGCTTTTTTCGCTGCCTTGTTTCGCACCACATGAAACTCCTCGCCTGGAGTGTCAACTTCGTTTATGGTCTCGTCCTTCCTCCTTTTCTCAGAGCCGCCTTCAATTGGGCTACCGGCCATTCTTTTGCTGCTGCTAGGACCCACTGATGCCTCGAGGGAAAGCGTGTCTTTTTGGTGCTTTTCGGTTGCAAGCCACCTCCGCCTGTAGTGCGTTATGCGGCCAAAAAGCTCCTCCAGTTCAAGAATGCCATTCTTGACACTCTTGCCTATGTTTTTCTGCACTTCGCAGGCAGCCCTCAGTTGTTTGACGATATTCCCCGCTTTCCGAGTAAGCCGCTCCTCTTCGGCGCGGTCAAGGGCGATTGTGTTATTTGGCGCCACCTCTTGGGAGAGGCCCCCGTTTCCTAGCCCTTTTGCTTCTATCGCTTGGGTCGCGTTTGAAGTGGCGTCGGCCAACGGCAAAACTTCTCCCTCCCCCAGTCTTACACTGGCCTCCGTTGGTATCGCAGCTTGATCCGGATTGTGTACGTCTTGCACTAGGCGCTCCGGGGTGCGCATAGTCCTTCTACTGCGCGCAAAGGCCGCAATGATGCCAGGTTGCACAACGCACTCTGCCTTCTTTCGTTCGTTAGTCCGTCTGTGGTCTATCTCCGATGATTTAACCTGTGATGTTGACTTTGACAGTGTTTCTGGGGTTTGCTGCCCGCCCCCCCCCACCCCACCCACCCGCAATCGGTGACTTCTTTAATCGGTGTTCTTGCCAACAGCGGTTTTTGCCTGAAAAGGTTCTCCGTGCTAGCGTCCTGTTTGCTTGTGGTTTCATTTGTTTGCTCCATTTTATTGGGTCCCCCCTCGGAGCCGCTATCTCCGTTCGTGTGTGTAGTCGCCTTTTTGGTCCCATGGTTATCTTTGCAGAGCAGGGAGGCCATGCGAGGGTTGGCACAAGCCCTTATGGGGACAAGTGCTCAGAGCCAGACCAGCGCTAATCGGGAGTCCGTCTCAACCGAACATACACCACCAACCCAATGGTGCGAACTTCGAACGTACTCCGTTGCCTGCCAAGGTTTTACCGGGACGGAGACGGTATGATAGTTGAATTGGAGCCGTTCACACACGAGTTTCACCTCGGCGCTACTGTGCAAAGCAACTAGGTCCAAACCATCACATCCGCCAGCCCAAAGCGTCAATTCCAGTTCGTTGTCCAAAGCGTAATCCAGATACAATAAGAGGAAACCTCACGGCACCCCCCATATCCTCGGGTGCGTGGGGGCGGCACTCCCCAAAGAATGCTAGCCTCCAAGAATGTTCTTGTCGACCGGTTTTCTCCCTGCGGGAATTTCCTCGGGTACGTGGGGGCGGAACTCCCCAAAGAATGCTAGCCTCCAAGAGTGGTCTTGTCGACCGGCATTCCCCCTGCGGAGTTTCCTCGGGTACGTGGGGGCGGAACTCCCCAAAGAATGCTAGCCTCCAAGAGAGCTCTTGTCGACCGGCATTCCCCCTGCGGTTAAAGGTACCGTTAAGATTTTATTCATGAAAACATAAAATCGATAAATCATACTATTACTAACAAAGTTGAGTGAATTGCAATTTCTCACGTATTTGTTGTTGTTGTACTCACCAAGGTCTACATTCCTGATTTTTTTCAGATTTTTCGGATCACAGGTGTCCAATCGCGAGGGGGGAAACAAATTTTTCGTGTATTTCCCCTCCCTGTGCGCCCCTCGAAGCAAATTTTGCCAAACTAAGACCTGTTTTGAAAAGTTCTCGTCAAGGCCTTTCATTTGATACCCATATCGGCTACCTTCAATGAAATTTTTTTCGGGGGGTTACTCTCCTATATGGGGAGACCCCCCTTAAATACCTGATAAAATTTTTTTGTAGTTGAACTTTGAAGAGATCACCACTTTACACCTACGCACAAAATTTGATGTTTCTAGCTTAAGTAGTTTCCGAGAAAAACTGCTGTGACACACGGACGGACGGACAGACTGGTCGCGAAACTAGTAGGGATTCGTAAAATTATTTTACAAAACCCTAAAAATATATATGTATATTGATTTGATGGGTGCTATGTATTTAATTACTTTGTGTATTAATAAATTCATGTTTCGGGTATTTCAAATTGATTGTACCAATTTGAAAAAACTGAACTAACTCTATCAATAATTTTCCTTAACTTTCCCAACATACGCACACAATTTAATTCTAACTTCAAGGTGCTCGTATCTATTCAATGTAATTAACACAAAATATTTCTTTCGCTCAATGTATTTTCTTAAATGAAATCTTTGATTGAAATTTGGAACTATTTTCTTACGAAATGGAACGATACTTCTGACTGTTTGGTATAATATTACCTGAAGTCTTCACGTTGATGACGTTTTGTTTATTTCAATGCATCAATTCCTTCACTCCATTTAGGCAATGTGGACTTCTCCAAAAATACAAGAAACTTAGCTTTAGCTAGAGTAGAGATAACTTTTCAGTTATTTAAAGCTTGAACGAATACAATATCACCCATCTTATTCGATATTCTCTTGTATTGTAAATTAATTCTTGCAATCACTACAAATGATTCTGTAATGGATAACATCAAGTCATTACTATTCATAAATGTATTCCAATCACACTCAGCCACTTCAATTCACTTAACTGACATCTTGTTTATTAAGCAACAGACACCCAGCTCCCCAATAATTCATTCGTCTAATTTATTCTCTCACTTACTCTCAATCTGGCCCTGAATTTTCTATTAGACGAGAAATTTTCGTGTTCAGAATGATCCTGTGAAGAGCTCTACAATAAAGTGGCCTTTCACTATTCGCTCTACACTAATTATGCGCGGCAAACGATGCTATTAAAACATGCTTCACATTCTCTACCGCCTTTATTGCTTCCCTTAGCAACAAGGTTGATGTGAAGTAAACAGTCAAGGGCATGAACGACAATATCCTTTGCAATCACTCCATCGTTGGTGTCCTTTACCTTTTCATCTAGTATAGGAGAATATTATCCATGTCGAAGGTGACAGACAGCTTTGAACATAGTACTCGTACAGGTATGATGAGAATTTTAGCAAATATGACAAGCACTTACCCCACTTGCTGCTCCCTGCTCAAAAAGGATACACTTAGATCATCGTCATGATGAATTTATTATGAACGTCAATTAATTCTAAGTCATTCAATAGGCTTTCTGGATGATACATCGGGTAGAAACCGACGTAATTTGAAGAAGGCACTAACTAACTACTCACCAACAACATATCTAGCAAAATTTGTGGTGAAACATGCGAAAGAATATTCCTGGAACTTTAATCACTCTTAATCCTTTTAGGTAAGTACAGGCAAATAATCTCAGTCAGTTTCGTTTGCGTTGTTTCTACAGAAAAGGTATTGATTCGTTAAAGGTGGGAAGGTTACTCCACAAAAAAGTCCTTGATGATGGGAGCTCTTTGTGTATTGCGAAACCGAATACCTCATCAAACTTCACATTTTCTGTTTGTATGTGACGTGTAGTTGGTGGAACGATAACGATCGTATTTCAAGAGGAAATCATTAATGATGGAATACGAAACCTTTGTTGGGTCTCGTGCCCAATTAGCATTTGCTTCTGAGCTTTGTCTTGTACGAATCGGCTGTCTATTAATAATTCGCAAGGGAAAAGCTTAAGTTTTAATGAATTTTCTAAATAAGTGGAAAAATTGTATTGCTGAAATATTTTTATATTAAATTTCACTACAAACGGAGTAAAAATGAGCATCCTCAGAAAATACCATTGAAAATTCTAATAATATGAGCTTAGTGATTTAATCTTCATAAGGTCTTCGGGTCCAATTCGACCCATTCTGGCAGGAAAATCCATTTTATTTAATTACTAAATATGTGGTTCAGGAACTTGAAACTTTGTGATTTTTATTGAAATGGCTTTCCAAATATTAAATTGAAAAATATTTGCTTTGATTTTTAAAATTAGCCTTATATTACTCTTTACCTATACTTCAGATCTTCGGGTCTAATTGGACCCAAAGCTAATAAAATGGAAGTATTAGTGATACTTCATCTAAAGTATAATATCATCCCCGAAATAATTTTATTGCATCATCCTCAAGATATCTCTAAATTTGCAGTAATATTTCACATTTCGTCATATCAGTCCGGGTTACCGGTGATACGTGTTCTAACTATAAACAATCGATCACATTTCGATCGTAAAATGTTGGAAAGTGATATGGAATATTTAGTGTTTATTGTGTCGGACGAAGATGAGGTGTGCTCTGAACTGGAGGATTTCATGAAAATCAGGGAATTTTCAAGCAGTGACAGCGAATATGATAACGAGATACAGCCAACGCAAATTATACTGTCGAAAAATGGTCTAATCAAATATTCAAAGCAACCGATTTTGGATGTGTATGGAAGAGCTCCAAAAGAAAACATTATAAACACGACTCCAGGATTGACACGGTTTCTATCTTCCAGGATTATCGAACAAGAAAAATCAAGTATTGAGCTTTTATTTCCACCTCCTTTAATTTCTAATATGCTGAAGTATACGAATATGGAAGGTAAAATACTATACAACAAAAATTGGAAGGACATGGAGCAAACGAAGTTGAATGTTTTCATCGAATTACTGATTTTACCAAGTGTATATCGCTCTTATAATGAGAACACAGTAAAATTATTGAATGTTGAAACATGTAGACCAATATTTGGGGCAACTTTGTCGTTAAAAATTTCAAAAAGGTATCGAAGCCAATAAGATTTGACAACAGGCAAACATGAACTGAGCGACAGTTGTTGGACAAATTCGCCCTGATACGTGATTCATGGAATCAGTGGGTGGAAATACTTCCAAAACCTCATAACCCTGGTAAAAATGTTATAGTTGACGGGTAGCTCGTTGCATTTAGGGGAAGATATCGTTTCCGTCAGTATATGCCATCTAAACTTTTGTAATGATATCCATTTTTATAGCAAATCCAATGATAATCATTACTTTAATACTCAATCAATCTGATGATTATCACCCGGAACTAATTAACTGCAATAGCAATAAAAACATTAGAAATAAATTTTATTTGAGTTCAAAGAATATATCAAGTTTCCAATGAACATATATATTTTTAACCTTGAAACCCATTTCATTCACACCTGTGTGTGAACTGAAATCTCATTTTCCCTTTTGCATTACGAATGGCACGCGACACTTGAGATTTAATACATGAGTCAATATTGGCCGCATGTCGAAGAAACAAGTACATGACGATATGCAGGGGTGATTCATGTGGATTCACGTGTGGCATTTTCTGTGTTCATGTGTTTTGGTTGCAGTAATAATAAATTAAGAATTGGGTCATTTTGAAAATCAATGCAAGTTTAATTCATGACCTATAAATTTTTGTATTTTATGATTAGCTTGTAAGAAATGAAATGTATAAATACCAATGGAAGATATGAAAATGTAACCAGTTTTTACTAGACGCGTAACACAAGAGTTTTACTGCGGAACAGCAAATTTTAAATTTTACTAGGACTCGCTGATAATTGTAGCGACCATAAAATTATTTCTTAGAAACCATGGCGTTTGTGGATTTTAAGATTCCTCACCATATTTCTCTGCTGCCTAGCCGCGAGGTTAAGTTAGTGTACTGATATTTACCAAGTCAAAATAATAAATTTTAATCTAAATCTCAGTACATAAGAAGCGAAAGAACTAGAAAGTCACGAAGTATTATACTTTATAACCCTGGTAAAAATGTTATAGTTGACGAACAGCTCATTGCATTTAGGGGAAGATGTCATTACGTTAGTATGTGCTATCTAAACTAGCCAAATATGGCATAAAGTTTTGGGTTCTTTGCGATTCGTCAACAAGCTACGCGCCAAATATATAGCCTTACATTGGAAAAGAATCTGGTGGTACTTCGGAAAAAAAGGCATGCATATTGTTCTAGATTTGATAGCTGGCTTAATATTACAGAAGAAAATTTTTTTACTTCATATCACCTAGCGCGAAAATTGCTTGAAAAGCAAATGACACTTGTAGGGACAACTCGGGAAAACAAGCCTGAACTTCCCACGGTCAATTCAAAAGGAAGATCATTTAACTCGTCTTTATTTGCTTTTACAAAGGATATTACGCTCATATCGTTTATGCAAAAAAAGCACAAATCTATGAATTTGTTGCGTACATTTCATCATACAGCAGAAATTAGTGGTCAACCGGATAAAAAAGCCGAGATTATTTTGTACTACAATAAATATGAAGGTGGTATCGATAGCCCAGATAAAACTGTATCTGCCTATACCTGCCGTCACAAGACAAATCGATGGCCACAAACTGTATTTAGCAATATGGTAGACATTTTAGTATATAATGTATTTATTCGATTCACGACAGCGACCACGTTGAAACTCGTTAAACCAAATTTTTACGATCACCACCGTAGGAACAGAGTCACTGTATACAGCATGCAATAGCTTTTTAATTTTGCCACGCAAATTTGCTTCCAAAAACAAGAATCGAATCACTGAACGAGATTGCTTTTTCTCGATTTTCCTGAAAAACGTATACATGCCCGCTTCCACATGCGGTCAACACAAAACTAATTGTCTCATTCGGCTGAAATTTTGACAGTAGCTGACTACGAGAATGGACTATACGATAGGGTGGTGAAACTTTGTACTTATTAGACCACCCTTGTATAAACATGCCACCTGGACACAACACTATTGCCAATACGATGATAGTATGACTACCAGACAACATTCTTCAGGTACTAATGAACATTATCGATGCAAAATTATCATTGCAAAAGTATATGAAAGCATGGGAATTAACATACAGGGCTTATTTTCAAAATTCACCAATTCAATATGCTACTGAAGTCCACTCAAATCATTGACTCCTCCTAAGAACGTAAAATATCTCATACCAGAATGGACAAACACCTCTCAAGACTGAGACCAATCGAAGCTGGGGCTCCTCAAGGTTTACCCATCTGACTGGTCTTTTGTAATATATTTGCTTCAGGCTTTTTTCCTATGCCTCCAAGAGTAAAATTATATAGGGGATGGTTATCATCGGCCTGACTGAGAAGGACGCCAAACAAGTTCTGAGTAAGAAAAAAGTGAGAATAGGATAGGTCATCTGCAGGGTTCGGCAAGGGGCAGTATCTTTCCACTGCTTTAAGTATCTTGATTGTGGTCATACTTCACAATGATTCAAGAGTCCTTATCATACAAATGTGGAGAAATAAGACGTTAAAAAAAAGAATGTATAAGTGTGTCTGCCTTGCACATTCTTTGCTTTGCAAAGATGCTGATCCTAAACCTAATTCCGAGCATGTCTTAGAATTGGGAAAGCGTGGGATTTCGTAGCACTCTCTAGCCAAGGTTCAAGCAGAACTTCGATGACCCATATCCTGCAGATAAACTAAAGGCGAGAGATATTAAAGTTGGCTTTTTGCTACACCAAGACAAAAGTTTATCATCATGTTACCATGTCAAGACTGGTAGTGGCGCCATCTGGGCTAGGAACAGTACTGGTTTCTTAGGGGAGGGTTATGGCTAGAAAGATGGTTTTATGTAGATTCGGTGTTCAGGGACTCTGTTTTTGGTGTGTACTTAACGCCAAATGAATCGATATAATATGTCCAAGCCAAGGTGAATGCACAAATGGCCACGTACTCAATAGGAGAGTTCATCGCTAAAGCAATCGATTAGGGCATACCTCAAACTGATCTGCAGGAAAAATGAATCTTAAAGATCGTGGCCAGGACAGAATTTGTTGTACCGAGTACCAGCCATACGGGAACTTTCCGCCATGGGGCTATAAAGGAACCATACCCGACGTGATATTCACCTCAGAATTCCCAGTATGGAGGACACATAATTGGAATATATAAGAAAACTACTCAGCCAGTGATCAGCAGCACTTTCTGTTTGAGATTCAAGGTGCTGTCTCATAGCGCCCATGGTCTTGAATTTTCACGATTAAGTAGAAAATTAAGAGGATGGACGTCGTTGCCGAGGTGTTCACGACAGTGGACTGAAGCTCTAGCAGCTCAAAATATGGTGAACTCAACTAAAAGAATTTCCACGTTCGCTTGTAGTGCTTTTATGCTCTGTCACAGACTCCGGTCCAGCGAGCATACCGTGTATTAGAGGTCGACTGAAATCGCCGAAAAACCAAGGAAATGTCATGAGCTTCGACATAAATGCAATGGATATGGACCCGAACCGGCATGTAACCGCTCAACAGCGTTTAAGTTGGTCAAGAAATATCTTCAAAAATTGATTAACAACAGCAAGGCTTGCTGCTGACAAGGTCTAGTGGAAAATGTTAACAGGGATCCGTGTAGCCTTGAGTACAAGCTAGTTATGTAGAAACTTGATACTCGAGAAGATCGTGTCGGCACTTTTCCCGCATATTTCGTCCATATTGACACTGTTCAAGGTAGAACGGCAGACAAATAGCTAAAACTAAAACAACTGGCCTTATTTTTGAAACATATCAAGGCTGCAAGTCCAGAGAGTGTCCAAGCTGAGGTATTGCAGCTTTTCTATTCCCGTTGTTCTGCCTTACTGCTGAGTCCATTTAACGCTTGCCTACGAGAAGGGATTTTCTCGGGACTTTGGATTCGGGGAAGAGGTATCTTGAGTTGCCGTCTGTATATCACCCATTTAACATGCTAGGCTAGACTCGGAAGGTGTCCAAAAAACTTATCAAGGGTTTCATTCACGCTACTCATGCTGCTGGGTACCTATATCCGAGGCAGTATAGGTTAAGAGCAAGACGCTATATCGTTGATCCTATTGCAGAGGTGATAAGCACAATCCAAAACGCGGAGGTACATAGCTGTATCAATCCGGGTCGTTCTTTTGGTGAGGCTTGGGTACTTCAAATGCCTTCAACTCCGCTAGATAGGTGGATAAGCTGAATACGCTGAAAAACCTTGTTCAAGTTCCAGAATACCTTATGCGCCTTTTGAAGGACTAATACTCAGCACTTCTCGTCAGTGTACCTAAAAAAAATTTATGTTACAACTTCGTGCTGAAAACATCACTCTATATCTCCTATACATACAGATATGTATGTCTATAGCACAAACTGTACGGCGACACCTAGAAGTTACCTTATTGACGAGATTGTTGCCTCATATACTAGATATCAATTGATTGATTCCAATACACCTCATACAGCCTTCTTAGCCATTGCTTTGATTTGCTCAGGAAAACTCATCTTCAAGTTAATCAAAATGATCAGATTCTTCATTGCTAGCTTTGATTCAACCAGCACTTCTTCGATGTTCAACTTCATCACTTTTGGAATTCTTTTGTCATTCAGGAGAACTAGTTCGTTTTTTTTTCTACATCGCTAAACTCGGCGCATTAGCGTGCGTGGCTAGTTCAGGTTTCCCCCTATCGCCTGCTGTCACCACATCATCAACATAGCTGATCAAGGGTGCTTCATTTGGCAGCTCAAGTCTCATTTGGCCATTGTAAAAGATGTCGCGCAGGGAGAATGCTGGCCGACAGCTAGCATTTTTTGGGGAGTTCCACCCCCGACATACCCGAGGAAATTCCTGCATGGGTGATGCCGGTCGACTGAAGCACCCTTGGAAACCAGCATTCTTTGGAGAACGCCGCCCCCACGGATCCGAGGATATAGGAGTGCCATGAAATTCGCTGCTGAGATAACAGGTAACAACCGTGACTGAATCTGGACTAAGTTTTGGACAATAAACTGGTTTTTTAAAGCTATATATTAAAACCAAAATCCACAGGGGTAGTCAAGTGAAATGTAGGAAAGAATGAGCTATTACTCCTTATACTTGTTACAGAGTTTTATTTCGCACTTTATGAAACTGAAATACTACAGGCTTCGTACAGTTGCGCACATGTTCGATAACACCCGACTAATTGAGACTTAGCTTCGAAATTTTTTCCATTGCTATCTAGAAAGGCTTTACCATACTGCCGAATTTCATTAACATTAAGGGCGTTAAGGCTGGGTCAAAATTGCAATAAAAAGTGTTTGTACATTTTACGATCTTTAAGCGGCCACTATTTTATTTCAGACAGTTTGATCTTAGATCGTTTGTTGTGAGCTTCATCACATAGTTTAATGAACCTCTTTACCCAATTGCATCCAAATCAGAGCTATAGTCTGATAAATGATTTTCATACAAAATGACCGCCACTTTGTTTTAGCTTGGCTGGTTAGCGCCAAAATTCGCCGAGATATTTATCCAATAGATCCAAGTCAAGAAACAAAAGACGCACTTTGTTGACAAGAGTCTCTTAGCCTCATCCGTGGGACTTAGCGTCCATTTCTAAGTTGCGACAGAGGTGATTGACAATAAGTTGGCCCTCGTCAATTAACTGGTGAAAAAATTTGAGACTATTAATCCAAGAATCCGTTACAATATTCCAAAGAACAAAGGTGGTAGATGATCTGCGAAGCTTCAGCCAGAAAACGATTTGGTTTAGAGCTACTCTTGTAGGGGTAGTATTGCTCCTTCGAACTCCAAGCTCGTCTTTTTCCTTTTTGATCTTAAAAGGTATCAACATAAATGGAGTGTGCAAAAAGAAGAGCTTCATTCATATCTTCTACCGCTCGTTTTTCATTTGAACAGGCATCCGTAGGACACAGGTTCTGCATGACTAGCTTATGGCTCAGCCCTCACGTGCACCTTTTCACTGTTGATAGTTCTGTGGATATATTCTCTGTCAAACCCATATGTTGCTAATTTGGGGGATGCTTAGTTCTTCTTCTTTGTAGCACTACAGCCCCTCTCGGGCCTTCACTTAGAGATAGTTAGAGTATCTCATTTTCATGACCGAATTGATTTTTTCGGAAGTTGGTTTGGTCAGTACCATGCTCCCGTGTGCTTGCTTAGCTATGATATGATCTGATTAAATCAGTACATATCACCACGGAGTGAACACTCGTAGTCTGTCAAAAAAATCCCCTGAACTAAATCACGTTGCTCCCAACGAGATTTACTTCAGGGGGGGCTTATGGGTTCATGCTCTAACCACTAGACCACACAGGGATGCTTAATAGTGAGTCCACATTTTGGAGGCATCTTTTCGGAGATTATGATGCTCTTTTCCTTATTCACTAACCTTCTTGGACCAGCAATTAACTAACCTCAGAAAAAGTAAGGCTCTTGGAAAAGGTAGAGTACAGCTCCAAAGAAGAGGATTTCCCATCTAAGTAACCTTCTCCACCGAATTATATGCAGAATATTATCATAGGAGTAGTTTCCAGAAGGCTGGGGTAGGAGTTTAATATAACCTATACACAGAAAAGGAGACAAGTTTTGCTTTTTAGCTTTAGTACTACAGCTTTCGGGCACTCAAGAAGGAGATATGGTCAAAACAACGCTTTGGCGATTGAACCAGCACGTTATGATACATAAACCAGTACGTTATGATCTAACAGACTATAAGCCCGTCTAGTTATGCTAGACGGGCTTAAAGTCCGTTGGAAGAATCACTGGAAACAATTCTCATTCTCACCAATGTGGCTCAATATAGGGGCCTTCGGCTGACGCAGCCAACTACACTACGCCAACTACACAGACAAGTTAAGGTATGGAAATTATAGAGGTATCGTTCTATTGTGCACGTCAGATAAAATGCTTTCCAAAATCATAGAAAACAAGTTGAAGTAGCAGGAGAGTGCTCCTACCAGAAGGGTATTGTAAAACAATTAGTAAATCAAACAATATATTCTGCATATTGAAACTTGACCAATATACATATTCCATAAATTGAGTTCGAAGAATTATTATGGTTATTATATTTGAATATTCGCTGCCATTTTGTTTCAAGTGTTTTGACCCCGTCGTTTAATTAGTCATGATAACACATCAATAATACAAACCGTTGCTGAAATTTTTATCAAAATTTCTACATATAGGGTTTTCTAATAAGAGGTGTTATTTTGAATAGATCTTGTGATTTAACACCTTGCGACTTCTTCTTTTGGAGCCACGTGAAAGAAAAGGTCTACATCAACAGCCCAGCGTGGAATCAAGACCTCAAAGATAGAATTCGTGGGGATATCGAGGACATAGGGCAGCCACTTTGCGATT
Source organism: Odontomyia ornata (assembly GCA_963969285.1). Taxonomy (NCBI): domain Eukaryota; kingdom Metazoa; phylum Arthropoda; class Insecta; order Diptera; family Stratiomyidae; genus Odontomyia; species Odontomyia ornata. Next base: position 268,099,020 of record OZ017740.1, read on the forward strand.
TTGGTTATGGAAAATTTCAAGATATGGTCCTGTAAGCGTGTCGTGGTAATCATTTGCCTGATGTTATTTTTTACTATTCACGGCATACCTTTCTCTTTATAATGAAATAAACATTCGATCATTTGTATTAAAAAATGGTATCTTTCTTTTAATATCATAATAACACCTCTTATTGGAAGACCCTATATTCATAGTGGATAGGTCCGTTGCAAACGTGTATCTCTCTAGTATCACGTGTTAATGTTGTTGTAATTGCTAAATATTAAATCAAATAACTTAGCTGTCTATTGCTCGATTATTGTGAAATTTTCAGAACACATACAAATGCTTTCAAAAAACTTGAATTGTAGTTTTTGGGAAATTTAAGGGTCCCATTTTGATTTTATAGGCAAAAACGTAAAACTTACAAAATGTACTATTATTAACAAAGTTGATCGAATTTCGACTTCTAAGGTATTTGTTGCCCTTGTACTCGTAAAGTTACATCTCTGTGATTTTTACCAGATTTTTCAGGTCAAATGTGAGGGGGGGGGACACAAAATTTTCGTACATTTTCCCTTCTTCTGCACCGTTCAAAGCATTTTAAGCCATTTCAAGACCTATTTTGAAAAGTTCTCATTAAGACCTTTCATTTGATACCCATATTGCCTACATGCGATGAAATTTTTTTTTTTCAGGGGCAACTCCCCTATATGGAGCGACCCCCCTTAAAGACCTTATAAATTTCTTTTCGTGATGAAACTTTAAAGAGGGCGTCACTTCGCTCCTACCTACAAAGCCTTATGTTTCAAGCTTATGTAGTTTCCGAGAAAAAGTGGTGTGACACACGGACGGACGAACGGACAGATGAGCGGACAGACGGACGGACAGGCGGACAGACAGGACGTGAAACTAGTAGTGTATTGTAAAATGATTTTACAATCCCCTTAAAACTAAATCTGCACTATGAAAGTATTATAGGAGAGTATTAGGGAAGCTTTTTAGGTGGAGGGTCTACAATAGACCAAATACTCTCAGTTAAATAGGTACTCAAAAAGTACTGGAAATATAACATTAAGGTTCACCAACTCTTTGTAGACTTCAAGCAGACATACGACAGTGACACCAGTGTCAACAGAAAAGCGCTGTACAAATTAATGCTTGACTCCGGCATCCCAACAAAACTTGTCCGCATGATCAAAGTCACGATGCTAGACACGGAGTACCAGGTCAAGGTAAATGACAGACAAATGGATAGTTCCAAAATGGAATCAGGCTTGAAACAGTAGATGGTCTTGCCCCAACGCTTTTTATAATTGCTCTGGAAAACGTCATCAAAAATCCAACAGTTGGAATTTTGGCACACCAGTGTTCACGTGCACGCGATTGGTAGCATATACTGATATTATCGATGCATATTATGGCACAGCCAATCTCAGATGTCAAAGAAGCATTTCTCAGTCCAAACACTGAAGCAAATCAAATTGGGATACGAGTCAATGAAACTAAAACTGAACTCATGGATCAAACAAGGAAACAATCTCCAGTCCAGAAAACCCTGACTATAACTGGACTATAACTGGAGAGTGTTGCTGATTCTGTCTTAACTAGAATAGAAGGAGCATCAAAAGGAATGATATAAGATGCTAAATAAACGTCGCAAGTAAAACTTTTTACTTCCTACTCCGTATTCCCAAATCACTAATCAAACCTGTGCTGTTATATGGAAGTGAAACATGAACTCTGACGAGCGAATCCGAAAAGGCAGTTGACATATTTGAGCCCAAATTGCCCTGAAAAATCTAAAGCCCATTGAAACAAGGAACAGAAATGAAACTACGTTTCAACGATGAGTTGTATGAACTTTTTGATGAATCACCTGTATTTATTTACGTAAAGTTATACAAATTGCATTGGGCGGGCCATGTAGAGAGGATGGAAGAAAATTGGCTGCCAAAAAGAAAATTCAAGGGAAGAACACAAGTTAAGCGTCCAGCGTAAAGATCGACAAATCGATGGGAATGCACGATAAAAGCTGACAACAGATCCTTGGTGGGAATGATCAACTGGTGAAAGAAGTCGTAGAACTGTGATGATTGGAAATAATTGATGCTCAAGGCCAAGATCCAACTTGGACTATGGCATCATAGACGATGAATTAACTGCAGGCCTGCAGGTTCCATGGGGCATAAAAGACCTACAGGCACAAGTGATAATACTCATAGTGCAACTCACTACATCTTCAGTTGTTTGTCTTCTTCTTGCCGCAAATTCAATAATGTGCCAATTCTTAGCTCTTCAGCAAGCATCTCATCTTTTATCCTGCAAATATTTTACCCACAAGCAGAAGATCGAGATTATGGGCATTAAGAACCATCAGTAATCACTTTTTAAGTAATCCTTGGTCTTGAATATGATATCCTGATAATCAATCGTTAAGTAATCCTCCATTACTTTCAGGGCTTACACTCTAGAGGCAAGCTATTCCGAAACGGACATCATATCTGTTATAGTTCCTAAGTAGCTTAAGTGGCAAAAAGTAGGTGTATTTCCACGGCTTAGCATCATAAACCCCGTTTTCGCTAGCACCTTGGTTTTGTTTCAGCTATACTCTCTTTAATGGTTCGATTGTTGATGTTTCCCTTGACGAAAACCTGTCCTTCTATATTTGGCATGCCATCCTGAAGAGCATTGTAATTGGCTTGATATGAGAGATTCGGATCCCTCGGTGTTGGGTAACCACTGGAGATTATGGTAGTTCGACACCGAATGTACATGAAATCATCCCCCTTATATGGCACTGCACTCTAAAGTGAGCACTATGCCAAACTCAGGTAGCAGCAGTGCTATGTTAGTCAAAATATCATGCTTCTATGTTTTTATTGTGATGTTCTGTGCTGAATAGTAGGTCAGCTTTGTTTTTTCTCGCAAACTAATGAAGAAAATTGATACTTCACTGAAGTTCAGCTACAGAGCACAGCCAACTTGAGTAACACTTAACCCCTGTTAAGAACTTTTTGGAAAAACCAACACTGTCCAATAACTGCAGAATTTCATTTATCTTCGGATTCAAAAATTGCCATGAGCTCGAATAAGAATACAATAGCTTATTCGTCCAGCAATCTTTTAGCCGCGTCTTGGAATGGCCTATGCTTAACTAATAAGTCAACGAACTGAGTTGACTGCTTGGCTTTAATTACAATTTCTATTTCTTTTAGTTTCACAGATGTCCTAGTATTGCGGAGGATTTCTGCCCCCCAGGGCAAGACTGATCTGGTAATTAAAAGGAGTGCATCTCCGATTTTAGTTAAATCGACGGGGGCTGGCGTTCCCAGGGTACCCAAATCGCTTAAAAAATACTAGGACAGGAACTTTATCCAAGACATAGTGGCTATGTGATTGTTCGACAACAAGATCAGGTACCACGGACAGCTGATGAGCCTCCACCTTCGGATGGTCAGCTGATTGGTGGCGGCCCTTCGGGGAGTATCGTGGTGGTTGTGGGTCAAACAAAGGTTGGCGTTGACATTACAGCGTCAGATATAGCTAAGTCTAATATCTACCAGTATGAAAGTTGAAAGTTCTCTCAATGTACACTGGAACCGAGCTTGGTGGCGATGATTGGCGCTTAAACCAATCACTATCTATTGGTGACCGTGGGGTTAGGCCTATTTGTGATAGGAACCCACGTTAATCCAGATCAACTTCATGTCAGTTTGTTTCACCAAAAATATCTAACCTAGGGGTTTATTCCGGGGCTTACTTGGTTATACCCGCCAATTATCTTTATTAATATTTTTTGGCGTCACTTTTGGATTTGATGCGTTTCAGTTTGCTTCCCGTTTTTCGAAGAAGCCCTTCTTTGTATTGGCGGAGACACACTCAATCAAGCTTAAGTTAAAAAAAATTACTCGTAATGGCTGGCAACGGAGTGTGGAATACTCCGAAATGCATCCTTGTTAATAAAAAAATGTAAAATAGATGATAAAAAATTAATTTTCAAATCAATATGAAAAAAAATTGTGTAATTTAAGAACAAAACTTTATATTTATGTAAGCCCTGACCGTTAAAAATTTTAAATTACTGTAGTTAATATTTAAGGAATTCATGAATATCAGGAATCAGCGAAATAAAAAAAATATTTCTACTATTAACTTGAAGTTAACTTTGTTCTCAAATTGTATGTGCGAAAACAATTTTTTATTTGCCTGTAAATATAGAATAAATTGACCAACATTGAAATTATTTTCCTAGTTGCGGGACACATTGAAATTAGAGATAGGTAGTTAAAAAACGATAATTGATTTCCGATACTAGAATACTTTAGAGAAGAAAGCTCATTGCTATGCGGTTTTAAGAATCCAAAATAAATTACGAATACTTGCCATGCATATGTAAACATGGCCGCAACAACAACTGAGTGAAAATAATAACCAAATCTGTAAAATTTGAATTCATAAACATCCAATTCATATACAAAAAATGCGAGCGGTTAATGCTCTTAATTTTTCACATACCTTCTGATTGCAACTTCAAAGTTCAAATAGAACAGTAATACGAGAAACAGGATGAAATTTTCATTGTGCAATTTCAACTCAGCGCATCACCAGGAGGTAAACGCCAATACTCACGTACATGCCCTGCAATGCGAGTGGAGAACATACAATTGTAATAAGAATCGATTGGTTCGAGTTACGCGCGGAACGAGAAAGGTTACAGAATCGTTTGGTGCCGACACAGCAAAGATGTAATTTGGTTTCATCTATTATGAAAGGCAGTGGTTGTACGGAATATTTGTAAGCTCTCTAATTATATAAGAATTGATCGGCACTGGCACTCCTGCAGCGTGTATGGTTTCACCCGACACCAAACACGGTCTTCTGTTTAATAGACAGAGTTGAGAATAAAGTACTTCCCAACCGACCAAATGATTCCAGACTAGCTGATGTGTTCAACGAATTACTCACCATGTGAACATAGTTTGCGAATTATGCAAGGATCATGTACTCCGATGCATTATTCCCGCTTGCATGGCGTTGTGCAAGAGAGTTTCAACATGAACGATGTGTTCATATCATTAAGAGTTGTTCATTTTACTACAAATGGCCGTGGGCATCAGTATTTCCATATTAAACGAGAAAGATTCGTTTACGAGCGTCTCAGTGCTTTTTAACCGACTTCCAAAAGAAAGAAGGTTATCAATTCATTGCGTATATTTTTTTTTTGCTTTTTTTTGTATGTTCACGCATAACTTTTAAACGGAGATAGATAGAATCTAAAATGTGTCGGAACAGAATTGTCATCCTTTCAAGGACTCTGTAGATATTAAAAGTTCAATATGATACATTGATGTCGAGAAATTGAATTTAAATAATCTTTCGCACGAAAAATGCCAATTAGTTGGCACTCTTCAAGGATTTGATGGAGATGCCGAGTCCTTTGGTGATGGATGATAAAAATGTTCAGTATCCTTAATTTTCTGCATATACGGTACATTTTCAACTGACTTCCAAAGGAAAGAAGGTTATCAATTCATCACATATATTCTTTTTGCTTATGCGTGAACATAACATTTAAACGACGATAGATAGGAGAGTCCTGTTTTTGGCATTTAATACGTATTTTTTTCTGTCAGGTCCCGTTTAAAGGGTAAGAAATTCAGGTAACGGTAAAGGACTTTTACCATTAAAACCAAAAAAATTCCTACTTTCACCCCGATTTTTCAGCATAACTGATCGACGCGTGCAAGGATTTTGATTATACAGGTTTCAAATGAAGGACAACATATTGTGTCAAAATGCATTGGAACAGAATTGAAATCCTTCAAAGGACTCTGTAGGTATTAACAGTTAAATATGATACATTGATGTCGAGAAATTGAATTTAAATGATATTTCCTACGAAAAGTGCCAATTAATTGGCACTCTGCAATGATTTGTTGGAGATACCGAACCCTTTGGTGACGGATGATAAAAATGACCAGTATCTCCAATTTTCTGCATAAACGGTACATTTTAGTCCATCATTTCTACCGGAAATAACCAATAAATTACTTCTAAATGTGGCATACATACAATTCAACAATAGTTAAAGGGAACATTTCAGGATGCTTTTCTCTTCCGAATTCATTCTTTGCTTACCAATGAGCTTGGTATAGTATCCTTCTTACATCCTTAGACGTAGACGTTACATATAGGATTATAAAATACCCCGAAGAAATAATAAGGATTGAGTGATTGCAAATTATAGAGTTGACTCGTTACTTTCCAGTTGACATTATATGTACATTACAAGATATGCCCAGAAATCTAAAATTAGTAATATCCATACTAAAAACCGGCGAGAATCGCAACATAAAAATGAGTTACGTTTCCTGCTATAATTGATCATAACTGTACGGATGAAGATGAAAATGCATAGCGGAGTCTTCATTGAACTATATGGTATGATTTTCTTGAAACTTTCATGAAAATTAGGTGCCATAGTTAACTGGAAACGAAGGCGATGGGTATCGAATAAACGTGAACGAATGATGCGGTTAAGACGGATATTTTTCAGTAAATTTCATGAGATTGCTTGCGGAGTGAACTTTATGTTTACATATATAAATACATGTATATATATATATATATATATATATATATATATATATATATGTATATGTATGTATATTATATATATATATATATATATATATATATATATATATATATATATATATATATATATATATATATATATATATATATATATATATATATATATTGTCGCGTGTTATTGGTTCGCGGCCTATAATTTTAACGTTCCGGGAAAGTGAAAACGCAATGTCTTTTAATTTAAGTTAAAAGAGTTTATTTAATTCAAGAAAATGCACAATAATCAGTTTAACACTTTCATTAATTTTAATTTTCACTATTGAAATAAAATCTAACACTTGTCCATAAATTTCTTATCGCAATTGTCTTCTAAATCACTTCACTATTACGAAACACACTTCCCACACACTTTCGCAGTTCTTATCGCGGTCGAATGAATGATTCCCCCCATTCATTCAGCTCGCTTTTATATAGGGTCTCTACCTATTCACCCATTTCTCGTACATGGGCGAATGTTCTACCGAGAGGTACCTGGTAGGTTCGAGCAATTTCATGAATGGAGTGACGTCACTTGCAGATGTTGATCATGGTTGTTGGGTTCGAGTAAATTCATTCGTTGACGTTCTTAATGATGATGAAAACAATTGCGACAGTAGCTCGCAGAATTATTTGTACATTTAATTATTTGTACATGTAACACTGCCCCCACCTCAGTTCTTTTCGCCCCGAAAAGATGTGTCGCTATTTGTAGTCAATTCTCCCTGGGTGTAATATGGGGCAAGACGGTCCAGATGCACGATTTTCATTTTAGCTCTCGGCTTACGATGTTCCTGTATTCGGTATACGACGTCGTTGATTCGCTTTGTAACTCAGTATGGTCCCTCCCAATTATGTTGCAACTTTGGAGACCTACCCTTTCGCCGTTGCGGGTTATAAAGCCACACCAAGTCATCTTGCTGGAAGCCAGTAGAATTAGCTTTTAGATCATACCTGGTCTTCATGCGGTCAGTAGCCGATTCGAGGTGTTTTCGCACTGTCCGATGTATCTGGTTCAACCGTTGTCTTAGATCACTTGCGTACTCCGAGATCGTTTGGGGTTTCTCAGGGGGTGTTCCGAACTTTATATCGGCTGGCAAACGAATAGTCTTTCCAAAAATGACTTTGGCTGGGGCTTGGCCCGTCGATGCATGTTCAGCGGCTCTATACGCCATTAAAAATAGTGGGATATGTCGGTCCCAGTCCCTTTGGTTCTCGTCAACCATCTTGGCAAGGTGTTTATTGAGCGTGCCGTTGAAACGTTCGACCATTCCATCGGATTGGGGATGCAGCGGTGTTGTCCTCGTTTTCCGTATTCCCAGCTGCTCGCACATTTCGCTAACAACTAGTGACTCAAAGTTTCGGCCTTGATCCGAATGTTGTTCACAAGGCACGCCGTACCTGCTGACCCAATTTAACACTAGCTGTTCGGCTACAGTAGTTGCTTCCTGGTTGGGCATGGGGTAGACCTCGGGCCACTTGCTGAAATAATCAGCTACAACCAGCGTGTATCGATTTCCCCATTCAGATTCAGGAAAGGGTCCAGCGATGTCAACAGCAATCCTTTCGAATGGCACGCCTACGTTATAGGTTTGCATTTGTCCTCTCAGTCGTCGCTTTGGGCCTTTGACGGAAGCACAAATTGTGCATCTGCGACACCAGTCCTCTACGTCTTCTCGAGCGTGGAGCCAGTAGAATCTTTCCCGCAATTTCGCTAAGGTTTTGTTAACACCAAGATGGCCCCCCGAGGATCCTTCATGCATTTCCTTTACCACATCGTGGATTCGGCTTTTGGGTAGTATAGTTTGCATCCTATAGGAGCTGCCATCCGCCGTTTCCCATTTCCGCTTGAGTACACCACCCTCCACCTGAAGGGAGTTCCATTGTGCCCAATAGCTTTTCGGGGTTGCGCCATGCGTTGAAACGTCCTTCCACTCAGGTCGCCCAGTCGTCTCCTTCCATACGAGCAATGGTCCGATGTCTTCATCGGCTAGCTGGGCATTTCGAATCTCCTCCGATGACCAACCTTCATCGAATTCGGCCGTTATCAGTCGCAGATCAACGGGCGGTTCCTTTTCCTCAATCCGTCGGCAATGCTTGCAGTTAGCTGGACATGGGCGACGAGATAGGGCGTCAGCATTTCCATGAACTCCGCCCTTTCGATGAACAATTTCGTAGTCGTATGACTGCAATCTTTCGATCCATCTTGCAACTTGTCCCTCGGGGTTTTTGAAGTTAAGTAGCCATCTCAATGATGCATGGTCCGTTCGAAGAACAAATTTCTGGCCATATAGGTACTTGTGGAACTGCTTGGTGGCCTCTATTATAGCCAATAGCTCCTTCCCGGTCACACAGTAGTTCCTCTCACTTTTTGAAAGAACTCGACTGTAATACGAGAGGACTCTTTCTTCGCCATTGATCTGCTGGGAGAGTACAGCTCCAATACCGCCGTTGCTTGCATCGGTGTCAACCACAAACATTTTTCCGGGTTTTGGATACGCCAGTACGGGTGATTCACATAGCTTTTCCTTCAGGGTCTCAAAGGCTGTCTGGCATTGTTCATTCCAGACATACGGACGAATTTTCTCGGTTAGCTGATGAAGACACTTAGCTATTTTGGCAAAGTCTTTGACGAATCTTCGATAGTAGGTCGCCAGGCCCAGGAAACTTCGTAGTTGGCGCTTGTTGTTTGGTGTTGGCCAGCTTTTCACGGCTTCAATTTTCTCAGGGTCTGTTTTGACCCCTTCAGCTGATACGACATGTCCCAGGTATTTTACTTCAGCTGCGAAAAGGGTACACTTGTCGGGACTAAGTTTTAAATTTGCCAGTCGCAGTCGCGAGAAGACCTCTTCTAAGTTCCGCACATGCTCTTCGAACGTTCTCCCGATGACGATGATGTCATCTAGGTACACCAAGCAGGTTTTCCAGGTTAGACCACGTAGCACGTATTCCATCAAGCGTTCGAAAGTGGCTGGAGCATTGCAAAGCCCAAACGGCATCACCACAAATTGCCACAATCCGGTCCCAACTGAAAATGCGGTCTTCTCTCGGTCCTTCTTGTCAATTTCTACCTGCCAGTAGCCACTCTTGAGATCGAGTGTAGAAAACCATTTTGCGTCGGCTAAAGTGTCCATGATGTCGTCGATGCGTGGGAGCGGGTAACTATCTTTCTTAGTGACGTCGTTAAGC
>OZ017740.1:268113820-268173820 GCA_963969285.1 Odontomyia ornata
GGCGGATATGATGGTTTGGACCTAGTTGCTTTGCACGGTAGCGCCGTGGTGACACTCGTGCGTGAACGGCTCCAATTCATCTCTCATACCGTCTCCGTTCCGGTACAACCTTGGCAGGCCACGGAGTACGTTCGAAGTTTGCACTGTTACATAACCAGTATACCCTATGTATACTGGTATGAACTGGGAGCACATTTGATGTGTATCCAACATACATCATCAAGGCTCCCGGGGAAAGAACTCCTCATTCACCACTTACCTGCTACTCTGTCCATTTAATACCAGATCAACAAAAAGAAATAGAATTACATAATTAAACGATTTAGTTTTATTTTATATTTTAAATCAATTGCTTTTACACTTCTTTAGTTATTTTAACATCTTTCTACACTGTATCTACTCGAACGGAGGATGCCTGGAAGAAAGTAGGAATTAATCGATGGTGGCTACGCAGCGTAAAAACGCATCCAAGCCGAATGAGGTTCGCGGCTCAAGCCTACACCTCACCATCTAACTGTTGTGTTGGTTTCCTGTAATTGCACCGGAACTCGTTATACTTTCTGGCCTCGCTGATTACTTCGCGGCGGAATACACTTCGCGTACAAAACCGTAACCGCTGTTGTTACTACTCGCCGTTTCTCGCTCGATCAATTGTCTTTTAAACGATTCTTGCGGCCTCAATTCGCCCTAAACTCGCTGAGTAGTTGAAACGTGCGTTCTCGTTCCACGTAAACTTCTTCCTCCGCACACTTCTCTCTAACTCGCATGGTGAAGCTTTGCGGCGAATTTAATAAATGGTTTGAAGGCAGGGTTTAGCACAGTGTCACTCCGCTGGAAACACACCCCGAAGCTTCTCATGTACATGGTTGTTGTCGCTGCTAATGTTATGGCTTATGCAGTATAACACTTGGCGTAGCTTGTCGATATTTCTATAAGCACACCCCGAAGCTTCTTATGTACATGGTCGTTGTCGTCGCTAATGTTGTGGTTTATGTAGATCGAATTATGAAGTCTTTACGCTTGCCGTTGGTCGACAAGTACATACTTTGACGACAATGGGCGTAGCTTGTCGATAATTCTATAAGCACACCCCGAAGCTTCTTATGTACATGGTCGTCGTCGCTAATGGTATGGATTATGAAGACTTTACGCTTGCCGTTGGTCGACAAGTACATGTTTTAATGACAATGGGCGTATGTGCTTGGCCGTATACACTTGGCGGAGCTTAGACAATTAACGACGTTGTATATAGCATAACATTTCCTCCGGCGGATTTGACTGATTTACGTACTTGGAGAGTGAAGTAAATCGTTGTTCCGTTCCAATGATGCGAATTACTTAATGCGTAAGTTGTACTTTGCGCTGCTAAGGCCATTACTATTGTCCGCTGGACTTCTCACTGCCTATTGTTGATTGTTGTTTTGCTGCTGGTTCTTGATTAACATACTTAATTCTACCGTTTAATTTCGTGTATCTTGAACTCCTAATTTACGCTACTTAACATGTTATGGCATAATACAACGTTACAATTGAAAACTACTTCATTTTTGATTTTATATCGTTACGGATTCATGATTTGCTTGCCTGAGTCGCTAATCTGTATGGTTACGTTTTTACTTGATACTAACATAATATTTTAATTATAAATTGATGTTTTGTCTGATACTTAGTATTTCTTTTAATATAGTGAGCTAAGGTCGCTTTTGGTTCTACATAATCGTGGATTGATAATGTATATATATATATTTTTTTTTTGATTGTTTATCAGTATAATTATTCACAAAGGTTTTTGTTTGATACAACTTTGAGTCAAGCAGGTTTGTGTTTGGTTTGATTCTATACAAGCATAAATTCACAACTCAATATTTCATTTGATATACAATAATGGAATTATGTTACGTTCGATTCTAATGTTGAAGAATATACCGAACATTTCTTCCGGTCCTAAATCGTTTTTTCTTGAGAATAAAACTATTATTTATATAAAACTATTTTTCATTTGAGGGACGCCGGAATTCAATATTACTTTTAATTGGCTTTACTTTATGAGACAGTACATTTTCCTTTAACTTCCATATTTGCTACCGATTTTTCTTTAAATCAGAATTGTATATTATTGGTTTACCTATTTGTGCGTTACTAGGTTGTAGTACAGGTGTTAGCAAATTAACCTGTTAGCGTTAGTGAGGATGTGGTGTGAACGGTGCAGGTGCAACGGCACTTATTATTTTCTTCTTTTCCTTTTCTTTTTTTTTTGGTTTTGTCTTTATATTCATTGCTACTTTCAATTTCTATTCGATTAACGTTCTTTTATATCTACTAATATCATTATTCTTACTGTTTCCTTTTTTTTTACTTTGAATATTTCAGATTTTACTTATTAAATTGTTTACATAATTGTTTCTTATTGCTTTTAACATTACTATAGTTTCTAATTAATTTTATTTAATACGATAACTAAGCTTTCTTAAAGTTGTACATATTAATTATTGTGCCAATAGTTTAGTGGGAATTTTTTTTTTTAGTATGTAGGCGGAACGTTATGAATTAATTTTTAATGGGATGGAATGTGTGGATATTAAGTAGGGATAGAACGTCAAGCTTGACGGCATTCTATTCGCTCATACTCGTATGGTTGATAAGATTGTTCACTCCAATCGCTTAATTAGCTTCGGACTTATTTCAGCCGAGCGAAAAACTTCCATTGTGGTGGCAGCGAATGCTACCTTACCAAAGCTTCCGCATGGGTTTCCATCGGGATTGGGAATTTTGTCAGGTACGCTCGCTAACTTGCTTCATATGGTGTGATAATGATTAAGCTTGAAGCTTGAGCTCATTGAAGTTCGTTATCAGGGAAGAACGTACTGCGCTTATCACCACATATGTGCGAATTGGATCTGGCGGGTCGTCGCAAGAGACCATAGGTAAATTCACTGCTAGTCAATTGTATCTTTCTAAAAGCATTAGCTTCGCTGCCGAAATTATGGCTTTATGCTTAACGTGTGCGAGGTGAAAACAAATCAGTGCACAGCTGTTACTTGATTAGTAGTTGTTAGTTGGTCGGATGTTTATTATAGGATTCTACAAAGTTATAGCATTCTTTGTCTGAAATTCGTTTTTTTTTCCTTTTTTTTTCGTACCAGCGTCCTGTTTGTTTATATCAGTTATTAATATTTCTGTAATATTTTTTTTTTTGTTTTTGCTTATGAATTTTTTATTATATCAGTATTTTTTATTTTGAACTCAGCCCTTTTTTTTTTTTGGTTACTTTTTGGGTTTTTTTTTTCTAATTTTTTCTTGCTTCTTATTTTTTCTTATGTTCTGTTTTTCCATTATTTTTTTTCCTTGCTATAACTAGACTAGTTGAAAGGAACGGGCGGGATGATGCATAGAGTTTTGGGGTTGGGTACTATGTGAGGGATTGGGTGCTTGCGCTTTTGGGCTACCCTGCAACCCTGGGAATGGGAGTCATGGATTGAAGGTTTATGTGATTGTTTTTGCTCGCCGCTAACGAGCTTTGAAGATATGATTAGCATTGCTTCTGCAATGATGCATGAGATAATTGAATGAAGCCATGTATTGTAGCTTTTACATGCGCTGATTGCTAGGAAGTATGTGACGTATATGATATGTATGTACTTATTCGTGGTTGCCTTGAAGAGCATTTGTTTTTAATTAAGTCGGCTTAATGTATTCAGCAGTATGTGTAAATAGATGTGGATTATTTATAAGTTGGAATCTACTATTTATTATGAAGGTTTTTTGTTAAGTATAGAAATATTGTATGAGTTGTGAGTGATGATGATCTGTTTCATTAAATTGAAATTAAAAGGAGAGACACTAACACTATATGGGCTTGGGAACATATAGTTTCGACCTTCATTCAAGACCCTATATGTGTTCCGTCTAATTTTTCCCTAGTGTGTGCCTACTTAGTTTGGCATAATGCTGTCCTGGACCTTACTGGAAGACAGTACAGTGCCGTGCGAGGTCACTTCATTAGCCGTGAATAAATTTTTGATCTCGATCTTGATTGTTTAAAGCAACTTAAAGACATCTCCTAAGACGCTATTTGATATTGTCGCCATATATAAAGTAAAAGGGTGGGCTTTGAATTGTCTTGCGCTTTCTACAGGAGCTTTATTTGTGACTTTTTTTCTAACAGTTAGCAGTTATATAAGGTATTTATTGTGCAAGGAAACGTAGTGGCTTATTTAAAGGGTACATGATTGATAGCGTGTTGTAAACCCTTTTGGATCAACAGCTCAGAGGCTACGACTGGATGGTAAATTGATGTCTCTTTTGCATATGACTTAATACTATATGTAGCGTGTCTGCCGAAAGTTGAAATCGGGCAGCTCAGAGGCTATTATGTATTTCTTTAGGGATTTACTAAAAATAGCGTGTCCGCCGACAGTTTACGTCGACGGCTCAGAGGCTGTTGTGTAATCAACTGGTTTTCATTCCAGTGATCGTGCAATTTAGACATCGACAAAGCGTGTCTGCTGATAGTTTTGCCGGGGTTTTACCGACTTGACTGCCACTTTACCCGTTTCCTTTATATTAAGAAATGGCACATTTAGTGCTGGATGTAAATTTGGTTTGTGAGTGAATTGCAGTGGAACTTGAAAGAGATAATTGGTTTTGGGGTAAAATCGTTTGGCTTGTTGTAATGTTCTAAAATCCTGCTGTTTCGAATTTCCCATGCTTAAATTGTTTCAGTGTAACTTAGTCTCATGTTTATTTGCGTTGGGAAATTGCCGTTCTCATGCAAATTATTCTTTGTATTTATGTAGCGCAGTTAATTAATTCAGTTTGCTCTTCAATGTTATTACATTTAAAAATATTGCCCAGATGTCTATCTATTCAATTTGCAGTTAAATGTTTGTTTTTGTTTGCTCTTTTAATTATGCTTCAGTTAATTTGAATGCTCATTCAATTCAAGAGATAAGACTTTAATATGCATGTGGGTACGCGTATTGTCCAAGCAGTTGGAGTGATAAGTGGTATCATATTTCGATAACAATGGCACGCGTTTGTTTGCTCGCTATTAAGTTTTCGTTTTGCTTATTTGTGTTTAATATTTACTTGTAATGTTTTGTGTTTTGCATGTTAGTTTATTGAAACTTTATATCTTCTATAAATTGTACGTTGGGTTTGAATGAGTTAGGAGTTAGTTTGAATGACTTTCAGATAAGAAAGATGAGATTTAAGATATATGAATGAGGGAGTAAATGAATGTAGAATTAAATGTTCAAGATGACTATTTGATTTTGGGACTGATCTTATTTGATGGATATTATGAGTAGAAATAATATTATATTTGAATGTTGATATTATGTTTTAGTTATTAAAATGATCAATAGGATTATTTGTTTCGATTAAAGAGTGATCTGGGTAGATGACCAGTATGGGTAGCGTTAAACTGATATTATATTTTTGTTGTTTAAACGATCAACATGATCCTATATTTTTTTAGGAAGACTGGTAAAGTTTCATACTTTCTTTTTGTTACTTAAATGATTGAAATAATTATTTGATTTTTTTTCGTTTTAAGAAGGTTGATTTAGTTTTATGCACTGTATTAGTAGCATTATTATGATGTGGGGATATTGATACAATATTTTTGTTTTTTTAAATGATTAAAATTATTAGTTGATTTTTTTTAGGAAAGCTGATCTAGTTTGATGGACAGTATGAGTAGCAATGGTGTCTTACAGGAGTTGAATGGTTTGAGATATCGGCTGGGTGCATGGATTTTTCAGCCCATTTAAATTTGCTACACAGTGCACTACACTGTGGTCTCTGCAAAACCGATATCCTACCGGCTGCGCCAATTTTGTTACATAACCAGTATACCCTATGTATACTGGTATGAACTGGGAGCACATTTGATGTGTATCCAACATACATCATCAAGGCTCCCGAGGAAAGAACTCCTCATTCACCACTTACCTGCTACTCTGTCCATTTAATACCAGATCAACAAAAAGAAATAGAATTACATAATTAAACGATTTAGTTTTATTTTATATTTTAAATCAACTGCTTTTACACTTTTTTAGTTATTTTAACATCTTTCTACACTGTATCTACTCGAACGGAGGATGCCTGGAAGAAAGTAGGAATTAATCGATGGTGGCTACGCAGCGTAAAAACGCATCCAAGCCGAATGAGGTTCGCGGCTCAAGCCTACACCTCACCATCTAACTGTTGTGTTGGTTTCCTGTAATTGCACCGGAACTCGTTATACTTTCTGGCCTCGCTGATTACTTCGCGGCGGAATACACTTTGCGTACAAAACCGTAACCGCTGTTGTTACTACTCGCCGTTTCTCGCTCGATCAATTGTCTTTTAAACGATTCTTGCGGCCTCAATTCGCCCTAAATTCGCTGAGTAGTTGAAACGTGCGTTCTCGTTCCACGTAAACTTCTTCCTCCGCACACTTCTCTCTAACTCGCATGGTGAAGCTTTGCGGCGAATTTAATAAATGGTTTGAAGGCAGGGTTTAGCACAGTGTCACTCCGCTGGAAACACACCCCGAAGCTTCTCATGTACATGGTTGTTGTCGCTGCTAATGTTATGGCTTATGCAGTATAACACTTGGCGTAGCTTGTCGATATTTCTATAAGCACACCCCGAAGCTTCTTATGTACATGGTCGTTGTCGTCGCTAATGTTGTGGTTTATGTAGATCGAATTATGAAGTCTTTACGCTTGCCGTTGGTCGACAAGTACATACTTTGACGACAATGGGCGTAGCTTGTCGATAATTCTATAAGCACACCCCGAAGCTTCTTATGTACATGGTCGTCGTCGCTAATGGTATGGATTATGAAGACTTTACGCTTGCCGTTGGTCGACAAGTACATGTTTTAATGACAATGGGCGTATGTGCTTGGCCGTATACACTTGGCGGAGCTTAGACAATTAACGACGTTGTATATAGCATAACAGCACCATTGGGTTCGTGGTGTAGGTTCGGTTGAGACGGACTCCCGATTAGCGCTGGTCTAGCTCTGAACACTTGTCCCCATAAGGGCTTGCGCAAACCCTCGCATGGCCTCCCTGCTCTGCAAAGATAACCACGGGACCAAAAGGCGACTACACACATGAACGGAGATGGCAGCTGCGAGGGGAACCCAATAAAATTGGAGTAACCAAAAACCATAAAAAAAGATAAAAAAAACCCAAAAAAAAGGAAGCAAAAATAACAACAACGACGATGCAACCAGCGGCTGCAGCCACAATCTTAACATGGAATGGTACTAAAAACAAAAAAAAACGACGATTGATTATCAGTGATCATCAGTGCATTCTGATGTCTTCACCTGACGTCCGTGCTCTCGGCTTTCTACAATTGGATGGATCAACGGAAGGATGGACAGGAAAGATTACGCGAATGCCAGAGCGTCCTATAAAAGAAAAGCGGGAAACTCAGGAGGACGCGTCAGGTGTTCGAGCGGTCGAGGAAAATATCAAGAACATCGAGAATTCGATGATCACTGCTGTGATCGCTACCAAAGCGACTGACGAAAATGTCGTAAATCCCGAAATAATATTGAACCATCCTGAAGCCCACAAAGAGATTACGGCAGGAAACGACAGGATTGTCCAGACAAATAAAGTGGCGTTGTTTGATTTCATCGCCAACGTCGGAAGTGTGGCTGAAGAACTGTATTCGACGGTCACAGAGTACGATTGCCGCCCAGTGACATAAAGAAGAAACGCTATTCCGAAGAACGAGAGATGTTCTGAAAAGAATTAAATCTGCATGCGACTTACCAAAAATCAACAAAACAGTAAAGGTTGAGCTCCTTGAACTACAGGAGCTCCTAGACTGCATAGGGCATTATCGGAGGAGCTGGTTAAAGTCCGAAGAGGACCAGAACGCTGAAGAAGAGTGGAAGGCCAAAGAAGCGCTGGGGGATAAATCTAAAGGGCACATGTAGATATCTCCGCCATCAAAGATCAATAAAAGAATGGTGACTAGCTCAATCGAAAGAGATCAGGATAAAAGAAGGAAGGAAAATGCACTTAATGAGGGTGGAACGCCAGATCAGGGGTTCCGGATAGGGCTGACAAAAGGAGCAAGGAAAGCCGCAAAACAACTCCTTCAAAAAGTGCCATAAAACAAAATTTGCACGAAAGCCCAACAAAAAAAAAAGACCTGATGCGAAACATAAGAGAAAGAAGCCCCTAGGAAGACCCCGGCAGCAGACACTGTTTATAAAACCTCAGGATGGTCGATCCTACATGGAGGTGCTGCGGGATATCAGGGGAAACGTAGGGCCCAAAAACAACAAAACAGCCATTATAGCAGTACTACCAACGCGATCGGGCCACATACTAGTCGAATTCAGAGCAGAGGAAGACAATAGCGAAGCATTTTGCGAAACAGTAAAGAAAGTTCGTGGCAAAAGCGCAACTATAGCCTCGCTCGAGCCCATGGTAACGATCGAAATAAGAGGCATTGACTGCGTGACAGATTTGGCCGAGGTAGGAGAGGCCATCGAAAGGGAGTTCCCTAGCGTGGGCAGGATCGTACGGTGAAATGAGACATAAAAGGAAAGAGCATACGAAGGAAGCACACTGTATTTTTTGCAAGGATGTTGATCCAAGACATGATTTTGGCCACATCTTGGGATCAAGAAAATGCCGAGCTTTCTAGGAAGCCCTAGTCAAGGCAAAATCAGAACATCGATAACCCGCATACTGCAACTAAAATTACACCGCAGTTCAACTGCCCAAAATCTGCTTGAGCAGTTTGTGAGGGGCATGAAAACCGATTTTATACTGATAAGTGAGCAACACCATCATAAAAGTTCGGCATCATGGTATCCTGATAAAACTGGTACTGCTGCCATCTCGGCTCAAAATAGTGATTTCCAAGCGGAGAGCTGTGGACGGGAGGATGATTTTGTGTGGGTTCGGTGCTCAGAAACCACCTTTTTGGTGTACCTAACGCTGAACGAATCGATATAACTCTTCCAAGCCAAGCTTAATGCTTTGGAGGGCACAGTCTCGACCGCAGACCGGAACGTGCTCGTTGGGAGAGACTCCAATGCTAAAGCAATCGAATAGGGCATACCTCAAACAGATCCGCGGGGAAAACGAATCCTAAAAATGACTTCCAGGATGACGCGCGTCTAACCAAACTCCGGAAACACGCCGAATTTCCGCCAAAGTGGCTGTGAAGGGACCATACTGAACGTGGCGTTCGCCTCGGGGCCCTCAGTGCGAAGAATATGCAATTGGAAAGTATTAGAGGAATAGGCAGCCAGTGATCATCAGTGCATTCTGCTTGAGATAACTGATGTCGTCACCTGACGTCCGTGCTCTCGGCTTTCTACAATTGGATGGATCAACGGAAGGATGGACGTCACGACGTTTGTCGAGGTGCTCATCGCAGGTACCCTGCTGCAGGGTGATTCGCAGGGGATGGGAAAAACTGGCAGCTCAAGATATGGTGAACTTAACCATGAGCATCATTACGACTGCTTGCAACGCTTCTATAACCCGTCAAAAACCCCGGCACAGCAAGCCCCCGGTGTACTGGTGGTCAACTGAAACCGCTGAAAAGCGAAGGAAGTGTTAAATGTTGCGGAACCGTGAAGAGGAATGCAGCCGGGTGACAGTATATAAGTCGGCCAGGAAATTTCTTCGCAAACTGATTAACAACAGCAAGGCTCACTGTTGGCAAGATCTAGTGGACAATGTGAGCAAGGATCCGTGGGGCCTTGGCTAAAAGCAAGTTATCCGGAAGCTTGGTGCCCTACGGAAACTTTGCACACATTTATTTATTTATTTATTTCAGAAATCAAATTACAGACTTGTAGTTCAATTACAAGTCAATCAATATTACATATAAATACAAACATACGAATTCAAAATATGGCAGAAATTAAAGAAAAAAGATCACAATACGATATTAAAAATTAAGATTTATATGAATATTTATTAATTTGATTTTTCGTTGAAGTTTTCAATACGCCGAGAATTTGTGATAGAGGAACAAAACTTTGCTGGTCGTGCACACGAGGTAAGCGTAGCAAAGGAGAGTGGAAGAAGGTGTTAGTACGTGCATACGGAGCCTGAAATTGAAGCGAGGATCTATTAGGACGAGCCACGTCGAATGTCTTTATATGCCTGCATAAATTTTGAGGTAAAAGGCAATGATGAAGCTTGAACAAAAGACATTCGTCAAGGAAAGATCATCTGGACTCAACGGTAAGAAGGTTCAAAGTATGAAGCACTGGTGCTGCTGTCAAGATGATTTAATAATCGCTCAACCTGCAAGGGGTTTGTACGAAAATTAGTAGAGGAAAACACGTAAGAAGATTGGTTGAAGAAGGGGGTATGTTTAGCCCTACCAAAAAAGGAGAAAAGTAAGAAGCAAAGAGTTCACAAGATTCTTGAGGAGAAGACGATGCCACGCCATTTAGACTAAAATTATCAAGGGCATGATCAGAGGTCCTTGAAGGTTTTACGTATGACCAGAACGCACGACTTTGATTCGACATTAACGAAGTTTCAATGTGGTTAGCATATGCATGAAGTGCAGAAGTGGCAATTTTCTTGGCCACGGTACGATGCTCTTTAAATTTAATGAGGTCAATTGGAAGACCACTGGATAAGAATTTTCAGCGGGCAATATCTTTAGCTTTAATTTAAGTTGCAACATCTGAATTAAATCAAGGAGCATCTTTAGGTCTTCTTGCTGGACACACAGGAGTAAATTGCGAGATTAAGGATGAAAGAAACATATGGAGCTTATCAACACAATCTTCAATATGGAAATTGCTGAGGAAGGAATATCAATTCACGACATTAAGCTTAGCTTCCATACTCGATAAATTGGCTTTTAAAAAATCAAAGCGGGAAGGTGAAGAATTCTTCAAAGAACGAGAAGATATGATTGCAAGCTCGATAGAGAGCGGTGGATGGTGAGGATCAGGTTTGACAAAGGATGAGAGTGCCACCGATGCGGACAGAGAAGAAGGTAACAAGTTGGAAAGAACAAGATCAAGCAATTTGTTATTGGCATTGGGAAAAGTGTTGTATTGGGTGAAAGAACAGAGAGAAATAAAAGAAGAAAGTGCAAAAGAGACGCTACCGCCAGAAACTATGGAAATATACAAATCATTCCAAACAATAGAGGGCAAATTGAAGTCATCATAGACCAATATAGGGGTGGAAGGGAAACGCGCATTAATGTAGCACGATAACTCTGCAAAGGATCGTTCGTAAACAATAGTAGGACTGTTACAAGGGATATACACAGATGATACGAGGAAGGAAAGAGAGTCAGATAGAGGGACTAGCTCAATTATACACTCAATAGGTGAAGATGGGGTGAAATCATCACAGGATTTGCTAGTAAGGGAAACATGTATACCCACTAGAATGCCTCCACCGCCAGACTTAAAAGTAGCATCACGGCCTCTATCTCTGCGGAAGACTAAATAGTTCGGTAGTAGCTCACTATTACTAATGTCATCTGTCAGCCATGTTTCCGTTAGACAGATGATATCATAGGAAAAAGGATGGGAGAAATGCGAAATTCAGTAATCTTAGTCCTCAGGCTACGAACATTTTGGTAACAGCAAGTTAAGAATGAATTACAAGGCCTAACAGATGTTTCTCCTGGAGCGATAGGGCACAGGATGGTTCGGCTTACGAATCGGAGAGAACTTTTTGACGAATACGCCAGGTGGCCAAAATTCCTTATCTAGCAAGATACTTAGGTTAGCTGGAACAGTAATTTTAAAAGACGCAATCAATCTGTTCGTCATTCCATCAGGCGTAAGCTTGGTGCACTGGAACAACTCAGGACTAAAGTTCAGTTTGTACTTTATATGAGCGATGATGTCTTCGACTGGCGTGCTATATTCTAATCTCGAGAGAATATTTGTAGCGGTGGGGATATAGCACGCAGGGGGCGCCAGGTCTCATCGCAGTAATGTTTGTCGTCATATCGCTTCCAAGTGAGGGCCCCCGGCTGGTAAATGTAGATTCTGGTGAGCCTATATTTCTTATTAAAAATTCGGTATCAGCATTACCTTGAGCTACAAATCTTGTAACAGAGGTTTCAGGCGGGCATGAAGACTTTGGGTTTGTCCCAATACCAACTAATCGTTGCGGTGTTATAGAAGCCGGCTGCAGAAGTTCAGGTTGCTGCTGATTAGATTTATATTGTAGATGTTTCGGTTGTGCTTGTTGCTGTAGTTGTCGTACATGATGTTGCTTTTGAGAACCAGGTGATCGTTGCTGGTGAGGTTTCTTTGGAATGGCTCTCTTGCTGGCATGAACCACAGCACACACATCAGAGCTCTTGGCAGCAGAGGTTGGCGATAGTGCAGGAGGATTGTTCACTGGGCAATCCCTATCGTTGATGGATAGAGTACATACTTTGCTGCAAATTTCTTGTAAAATTTTTGATTACTCTTTTAATACTCTGAGCGTGAGGTTGACACTCCGCGACAGTCATTACATCGTAAGAAAATATTTGAATTGAATTTCGCCCGGATGTCATAAAAGGATGCAGAGATGCCTAGGCGTATAAGGTGGAAAGACTTCGCACAATATCCATCACACTCAATAAATTTGGCTCACAATGCCTACTACACATTTTTTGCATGCGAAAAATTGGAAAAGCTGCGAAGGGTTCTCTACAGGGAGACGGAGATGGCCCCGGATAATAAAGTCACAATGATTCTCGAATCGGTTGACAAATAGAACCAGGTGGCACATTATGTTTGGGCAGTCCTAAAAGATCAAAGGGACTCACAGCAGCCGGGGGTGTTGGGGCTGGGGGATCGCTTGTTTGGTACTTCCTCTCCCCGTCTCTCCTCCCGTTAAAAGAGGGATCCTCCAGCTCGAAGGTGCCTCACGGCGTAACAAAACGAGACCTGGCCCGAAGTAATGTGTCAAACGGTTCCAGGCTAGGATCTCAGGTGGACTCTGCGCTTAAATTGCATTCACCTTCAAATTCAAAAAAGCAACAAAAACTAAACAAAGTACGCCTGACAGTGTTTTACCTTCAAAAAATGTAAATGAAACCATTGAACCAGCCTCAGGGATCTTCAAAAAAGCAAACTTTGCTGGTTCACTAATGACTGGTAATATTCATGATGTGGAGCGTAGAGTGAAATGATTGACTCCATCGGTCAAACTTCCGCGGACATCTTCATGATACGCCTGATGCAATTGACGGAATACCCTTGTATGCTCTTCAATTCTGTGAACTTCCTTGGTGCAGCCTCTAAATGCTCTTGACAATGTTTCCATATGAAAACATATAAACAATAGTCTAGAGTGACCCACTTATCTGGCAGAATGCCTTTTTGTGCTTTTTAATGCGATGATCCTTGACGGTGCCTCCTCCAAACATGCTGGATAATGTTTTCCATGTGAGAATATGAAATAGAGTCAACACTACGAAATGCGAGAACAGTTGATAACTCATAAGGTGCAATTTTGTTGAAAATCACGTCGGGGTCACTCGTGTGAACTACGCATGAGAGTGGATTACATTTCATGCTACAGAATGTGATGACAATGTCATTAAGATGTAGTTACAAATTAGGGTTGAACAACAAAATTCAATACCGTGAATCGATGAATAAAAAAGAATCTAAATGAGAAACGGTAATAGTTTACTACTAGATCCAATTCATTAGCTAGATTTAATCTTGACTAAATGTTTTGGATACAATTAAATTTTAAAGAATTTTTGAGGCTTAGTAGTAACAGAGAAGCAGGTGTCTTGAAAAAGGCTATAATTCAATGCCTTAGACAAAACTCCATAGAATGCGATACATGGAAATTTACTGAAATGCGAAAATGCAACGAACCGTGTCTGTATATTTTGTCATTTTTCTTTGATTGTACAGGGTGAAGCAATTGAACTGTAATCAGTTTTAAACTATGATATCTTTTGAACCCCTTGAACAGTGGCGATGAAATTTAACTGTGCGATAGCGCTTTATTTGAACCGAAAACACAAACATGCATTGTTGACGCCCGCAAATACTTAAATTTCAATAAATCTGTCATATTTCGTATCTCGTTACAACGATACTGACAAAATTCTAAAATGTGATCGAAAAAAAAACAGCATTGCTAAAAATGGCTCGAAAAATTAAGGCTCGAGTTATTTCAACCATATCCTCGGCGTGGTGGAAGCCGAATGGTTCCTAACCTGAACATATCTTAGTAGAACGTGTATCAAATATTTTAAAACAAACTGAAAGTCTGATATTTCCCATATTATATAAATTCATTTTTCATAGTATTGCAACATTCAAAAAATTCCTGTTAAAAATCACAGTATCATAGCTTCACAAGCATAAATCGTAAAATTTCTCAAAGCCACTACTAACTGCCGCCTTTCTCCAATAAAAAAACAGCATATTCTGTCAACAAATAAAAATGCTTTTACTAGTGCACTTTCGCTTTCACGTTGTCACAGCAAGGAATTTCATCTAAGTATGGCAACTTGCCTAGCTAAGAAGATAACATTTTAAGAAAGTGTACCATGTGCGCTTACGTGGCACATTCTGTAGTTTTTTATTTGCTGCAGTTTCAATAAAACTCACAACCTTCCTCTGTTTATTCTCTTTTAAAGTTTGCATACATAGCATCTTAGCTTTGAACCTTTTTTTAAGTTTTCTAACATATGTTGACAAGCACGTATGGTTGTCAGCGAGAATGAAGGACAGATGAAACGAAAGTATGTATTTATGTTATGTTTTTTGTTTGCTGTTGGTGTCGAGTTTTATTGCTAGCATTGATGGTGACAGTTCGATAAAGGAACTGAGACATTATTTTTATTATAGGAATACTTGAAAGTTACGGGAAATATTATAAACCTGAATAAATGTAAGGATATTGAAGCGAGTTTATTAGTCCATAAAATATTGCCAACTTGTTCGAGCAAAGATTTCATACAATTCAACATCAAATCACCTAAATGGAAAAAGTTTATTTAAAAGTTAGGGTGTGCATATTTCCGATCGAAGCTTTTTATCTTCAAACTCGTCCACAGAAAAGATATAAATTTCTCGGAAGCGGTGGCATATCCGTTTTCCCCTGTTTCATTCACTGTGAGTATAGTGTTTTTAACTTCTTCATATTAAAACGGGGAAATTGATTTGGCACCATTTCCATGAAATTTATTTCACCCTTTTTGGAGTACTTTAAAGTCGGCTTTCTTTTATTTTTTTGGGGGATAGAAAGATGAAAGCCATTTACGCCCTGAGGCTAGAACTGTCGCACCACGCACTATGTACTATCCACTGAACACCTCCCCTATCAGCTGAGAACATAGCCTGGAACCTTTTAGCATTTAACTTCGGGTAAGGCCTCACTTTCTTTTGCCTAGAGGCATCTTCGGAATTCAGAAGTCTCCTTTCTAGTGGGAAGTGAGAACGGGGAAGAGTTTACTAGAAAAGAGATCCCTGCCCTCGACGCTTAAGTATGCCCTTTTATCCTCCAAGATGGCCTATACATAATGCGATACTCGGTTCCATTCGTCAACTGATGCGGTAGTGCTCGAGAGTATTTACTTGTCCATGGAGGATTTGCAGCGGTGTTTTGCTGCCTCAGTAAAGCAGGTATTCGTTGTCACTGTGAGCGACCTGGTCCAGGCATGCGTATATGCACTTGCAGGTGAGCATCTGCGGTGTCATGGGGCTGGTTCTTTCCCATAGCACCAAGTTTCACTACAAATTATTTATCGCGTACACAATTTTGAGGGTAATCTCAAAGAAGCAAGCAACGCAAAACAAATAAAGGCGCAGACCGAAGGGTTCATTATTTTGATACTAACTATTCTTGTTAACCCTTCACGCGGTCAGAAAACTACCTCGTCCTTGAAGAGAAAATTGTATTGCCCGGAAAAAGTGGGACATCCAGGTGGAATTGGTGCCCCCTCGCACCCCTCTCAACCAGGCTTCAGGTCCTAATGATGGAGTCCATGTGCAAAGATTCTTCATACATGGCGAGAAATTCTATAATAAAAAGAACACTCATAACCCGATGGCTGGATATTAGGTGGGCAAAACATAAAAAACAAGTTGGGTAAACAGACCTACGGTCATGTCAGAAGGGTTTTGTGTTCAATTTTCAAAATGCAGTCACCAGATTGAATAAAGTCAAGAAGCATGTCAATGACGATTTTATTGGAGAAAATATGAAATTCGAAGATCATACTATTATTAACAAAGTTGAGCGAATTTAGACTTTTGAGGTTTTTGTTATTGTTATACTCATAAATATCTCCCTTGATAATTATTTCAGATGTCCATTCGTGAGGGAGGAAACCACATTTTTCATGTATTTCCCCCCTGTGCCCCACTGAAGCAGAAACTGACAGTTTAAGAACTGTTTTGAAAAGCTCCCATGGAAACTTTCATTTCATACTCATATCGGCTACGTTTGATGAATTTTTTTTTTTCAGGGGCCACTCTCCTGTACTGTTATCATCGATTCATGGCCATTTTTTCGAATCCTAGAGTTGTTACAAAGCCCTTTTACTAGGAGCTCTCTCCCGCCTCCTTTACTTGTTTCACTTATGAGTAATAATTGTAGGTACTCATCTTCAGTCATTCATTAAATTGAATCAAGTGTTCAAAGCATGGACCTTGAACGTTGAAGTTGGGAAAAAATAACTCAAAATTTTTCAATCTTCGCATTTAAAACAGCCACCATTTTGTTTTACGATTACTGATACCACTAGCTGAACCGATTCTCAAAGATATACATGACACCTATCATTCCTTAAATTTTCATGCAAATCCTAGCAAAACTGTAGTGGCTGAGTCGGTAAAAAGCGCATATTGTTCCATAGCTATATGTTGCCATAGTATTACATGCAGCGCATATTGTTCCATAGTAATACAGGAAAATTAAAACCGCTATAACTTCACTAAATATAATTCAATCTTTATGAAACTTGCAGGGTAAATCAATCTTATAAATAGTCATTGAATTTAAGGGTACCCTTAAGATTTTATTCTAGAAAACATAAAATCGATAAATCATACTATTACTAACAAAGTTGAGTGAATTGCGACTTCTCACGTATTTGTTGTTGTTGTACTCATCAAGGCCTACATTCCTGATTTTTTTCAGATTTTTCGGATCACAGGTGTCCAATCGCGAGGGGGGGGGGGACACAAATTTTTCGTGTATTTCCCCTCCCTGTGCGCCCCTTGAAGCAAACTTTGCCAAGCTAAGACCTGTTTTGAAAAGTTCTCATCAAGACCTTTCATTTGATACCCATATCGGCTACCTTCAATGAAATTTTTTTCGGGGGGTCACTCCCCTATATGGGGAGACCCCCCTTAAATACCTTATAAAATTTTTTTGTAATTGAACTTTGAAGAGAGCACCAGTTTACACCTACATACAAAATTTGATGCTTCTAGCTTAAGTAGTTTCCGAGAAAAACTGCTGTGACACACGGACGGACGGACGGACGGACGGACGGACGGACAGACAGACGGACAGACAGGAAGCGATTTTAGAAGGGTTTCGTAAAATTATTATACAAAACCCTAAAAAGACATCACAAACTGTCTAACGAGACAAAGGCACTGCTCAATAAACGCAAGGAACTGAAACGTCCTGGAATATCCAAAGAACTGAATCGACAGAAAACTGCAAGACAACCAGAAAGAAAATATCAGAAGACATTAAAAGTACAAGAAGAGCCAATCTCGGTAGAGAACGCCATCGAAAACAACAAGAGCTTCAAAAAAGCAATGGCAGCATTGATCATTGGTAGGAAGCAAGTGATCAGCTTAGAACATGAGAACATCAGGATAACGGATAGCCAGGAAATTGCGGAAATAATAACCAACTTATACCGGGCTCTCCACAAAGACGAGGGTCCAGACAGAAATAGAAATAAAAACATTAACAAAAGAAATAGCACATGAAGACCCTCCGAAGAACTAATGAAATGCGCCAGCCAAAAAACACAGAAAAATGTGGCAGATGTATGCACGAACTAAATCAGAACCTGGAACATACCTGACAAATGGAGCAGCGCAAATATAATTATGATACACAAGAAGGGTAATAAGAAGAGCTTGGCCTCGATCAACTGGCCAAACCGCAAGTGTTTTTACCTTCCTACGTAACCCTTCCAGATCCTCATCGTCTCCATCACCTAGGTAAGTGTCATCACTTTCAAACTCTTGTGACGAGTTGGCTGCTAATGAGCAAATACTGTCCAGCGCTGGCAATTCATGCCTAGAAGACTAAATGAGGTGCTTAAGTCCAAAGGAAAACAAACGAAATATTGAAAAATTAAAAAAAAATCGACTTTTTCTATTGAAGTTCTGTTATGTTTTGTTTGCTGTTTACTTTCTTTTGACGCGAGAAATTTGGTCTTTTTTTGGTTAAAGTGAATTTATCTTTGTTGTGTATTACTTTTGTTTAATGTTTATGATGTGTTCAGTTCTTATTAAATAAGTCTTTGATTCCTTATACACATTTTTGATTTTGTGTTAATTACCTTGTTTTAATAAAATTCTTAATACAAGTATCTAAGGTGTTTACTTTCTTTTGGCGCTTTAACTCCAACATTTGATTCACGGGGTCTCGGCGGAGCGATCAAATGCAAATCACCATGCTCTTATGAATTTTTTCACAGATCTGCTTTAAATTGCGCAGTGCTGTTTAATAGTTTGCTTTTGATGCCGGCAACTGTCACTCGTGGCTCTGCACCCAACGTTGATGGGTGCTCTAACCTGCTGCTTCGCTACACCTGAAAAGAAGCAATACTCACTGAATTAAGGAAAAAGACAATTGATTTACGTCTAAGTTTATTACTCATCAACAATCCCAGTGATTAACGATGAAGAACAGTGGAAAACATTTTGTCAGAAAAATGAACCGCTGCTGAGTATAGTGACACGGATTGACCAACGTTTGTTGGAAGCTTTGCTCGGGCTCAAATTTAATTGGTTGCAAGAACGATGATAATGCGATAAAATTAATCACATACAGAAAAATGAGGATGGCTGCGAGACGTAGAGTGCATTTCAGCCTAACCAACATGTCTTTCCGTCGCTTCAAATTTGCATCGATTACCGGGTGGAAAAATTTGAAATGTATTTCACGAGCTTTATTTTGTGGTGAGCCAGAAAGCATTTACTACAATGTGACCATCTTTCCGATAATAGTATTAAAGGGCAGCAGCCAGACTTCATTGTAGATACCACTCCACAGCCTATCCCATCTTTTGCCGTTAAATATGTCCGGCAGGAATCATCTACCTTTCTTAAGCAAGACATGCAGGGGGGAGACCATGGCTTATCAATCTTATGCAAATAAGATCAAAATCTTCGATGTCCACTCAAGAGCTTGGTCAAGTAGAGGGCAATCTCACCACGTCTTTGATCGAGCCACTGCCACAGTTAAGGGATCATAAGCACAGCCTATCTTCCCTTTGTGTTGCTCTCCCAGGGATGTGTCCAATCGCAGCAAGGGCGTTGTCTCTCTTGCATTGCGGCTACCTCACTGCTGTTTCCGCTACTACATTGGTTAATATTTTTACGCTTTCTAATCAGGAAGGTAATGGGTATCACCACTGCTATCACTAACACTGCCGACTCAGAGACTCCCTGATGTGCACATACGATTCGTAGGACTCTTTGTCTCTACACCTATGTCAATCGATTTCAGTGCAGCTCCTTGCTGAGAGGGCCACTCTATATTTCCAATTTATAAAGTAGTGACAGGGAGGGTCCCCTTATATTGGCCATTAAAAATGCAAGTGTCATTATCCTTCCCGCCATTTTATCAGATGTTGCCTGGATTCGGTCGGAAAAGCTCATCTTCAAGTCTATCAATATGCCCAAGTATTTCACTACTGGATTTGATGCGACCAGCATTTTCCCCCATATTCATGGTCAATACAGTGTGAGGCTGAAGCTACATTCATACAGTCTCCCATTTGGTATGTTAGCATAACAAGCCTATTTTGCACATATTTGACCGTACATCCAACAACTAGAGCTGCATTGCCAGTCAAGTGTGACTCATCTTGTAGCCTGAGTCTCAGAAGTCTATCACACGAGATATTCCACAAGTTAGAGCCTTGAGCAGCACCCAATATATTTTCCACTCTCCACTAACCTTCTTTTGTGTCATAGAGCAGGCTACGGTCCTTCAGAAGTCTCTAAAAATCCACATCAGATATTTTGGTGCTTGGACGGGATTTTTTAGTATTACAAGAATACCCGTACATCTAGTGGAGTTGAAAGCATTTCTAACATCAAGAGTGACCAGCAGAACAACCTGTCAGGTAGAAATGCAATGCATCTTTATACGCTGGACCACGCTCACCACTTTGCTGATAGTGTCGATAGTGGTGCAACCTGCTCTAAAGTTATATTGTCATGGAGATATGTCTCCAGCAGCATAAAGCGCTACAGTAAGTTTTCTCTGATGAGTTTTTTGAGCTTTTTCCTGGTCGTGTCTAGCATACATAATGGATGGTATACAGATGGTGACTCGAGGTTTCTCTTCTCGTTGCTGATTAGTATGCGTGACGCTACTTTCCAGAACTCTAGGAGTTTTCTTCACGCAAGCAAGCGTTGAACGTATGTGCAGCAAGTGAGGGCAAGAGTAGTAGGCTATCTGCAATAGTTCAGCTGGAATCTCATCTAGCCTTGGGGCGTTTTTGCCTTCATAAACAGAATTGCTCCCTCCAATTCAGTCCTCGTGAAGAATTGCCAATTTGCTGATGTTTCCTTCTTGATCGCTTTAACAAGAACGGAGTGTGTAAAGAAAAGAGTCCTCATAATCACGTCCACCTTTTTGCCTCGTATTTGCAAGACAAGCATTGGGCTTTAAGCCTCCATATGGCCAACTTGTAGCCCAGGCCCCATGGGCCCTATTTATGTCATCCACCAGATTTTGCCAGCAGCTGGCCTTGCTGTTGTTGAACAGTTTCGAAGATACATTCATAGCTTTTTTCATGCTTCTTCCAATTTCTGTGCCTACTAGGTCTCTCGTTGAAGTTTGTATCATTCACACTTCTGGCCAGTGATTTTAGATAATCACCATTATACTGAAGGACTTGCAGGCACATGTGATAATCCTCAAAGTTGAGTTTACTAAGTCCATAGCTGTTAGTTATGCGGGCAAACTTCTCAACGTCCACCTTTCCGTATACCATCAAAGACTGGGAGGTTGGGCATATGCACGCTGAGAAGAATCGTTGTTAATTTCAAGTGCTACGTACTGGTGATCACTAGCCAAGTTGTCCTCTAGAACTCTTCAGTTATGTACCCTAAGTGTTAAGTACTACATTGCAAATAATAAATCTGGGATGGTTCCAACACAGCTCATGTGGCAGAATGCATAGGTGCTGTCATTTTCAGGCTTTGTTTCCTTTAGTTTCTGACAGAGGCATGCCTTATTCAATATCAGTCGCATTGCGTCCTCCCCGAAAGAGAATATGCCATTTTGCGCTTGAAATGGTGCCGTGCAGGGCGTCAAGTCTGACCTGAACGGTTTATTCGATAAGATAAATACTAAAGTGTGCTGTATCCATCACTGAACCCACGTAAACCTATGCTCCTGCTCGTGGCTCTGTACTCACATATGAGCACTATCTCCCACCTTGATGGTGGCAGTATCAAATATATTAGGGAGCCTTGTCAATAAGCTCCTGCACGCTGAGCTGCAGCAAGTCATCTTTCATTTCATTTTCAAACTCCTCCAGCAGTGCTGTCATGCAAGCTTATCTGCAAAATACGGATCATTGCAGTGCACAAAACGGATCATTGCAGTGCAAAATACGGATCATTGCAGTGCTGTTTGACTAAGGCCTCCTTGATGACCTGACACTTTCTTATTTTGTGCCTAAGTTTATCCACACAAATACCAGTGTCCTTGTATAGGATGAAATGTGTTTCATCTATGTATTGCTTCCTTTTTTGAGCTCCTTTCAGATCTTTTGCATCCTTTTTCGGTATGACCATAAACAAGGCAGTTAAAAGAATATAGACCTACTGCTATTCACCTTGTCCTGCAGATAACCTAGCCATTTCTTATTTTGCCCTTGTTAAGCATTTCTTGTGCCCCCTTTTCAGGAAGGTCAACGATGAATATGCATTGTGTTTGATGCTTGGTGTTTGGTGCATGGTGTTTGCTTTAGTGAGCTTCATTTTAATCAACCTCGATTAAGTTAGGAAACTCACATATCATGGTGTCTTAGACCTGATTCACTTATGTGACTGATCTCAAGCACCACCAAATGCTCAAGCAAGATGGCAATAGCGCTCCGCTCGAGTGCCTTTTTGACGGCAGTCCCTGTTTTTTGGCTCTGTGCCAAATCAGACTAGAAAACTACTAATTCAGGTGGGTTGCAACACGAACCCCCATCAGAGTAGCTTTTGGGAGTTTGTACCTCATTTTGCTTAACCGCTCTTTTTGTCTCCTGTAAGACATCCGCATAAGACCAACCGTCGGTATATTTGACTAGTCGAGCCCACCTTAGTGTTTTGCGAGGTTGGTTGTCCTAGCTGAGGTTACACTGAACGTTCATCCGAATTTTACTTTCTGAGGTAACTCCTTATTCTTTATGGTTCGGAGAAGTTTTTGGCTCCTCTTTTCAGCTACCTTAGATTGGATTACTTGAAACCGCTCATTTGACGTGGTGTGCTCTTTGTGGACTTCATCCTTCCTCCTCTACCCTGTATTTTCTTGGATTGTGCTATGGCTACCGATTTACTAGTCCTGAGTTGAGATGACTGATGCTTTGCCAAGTGTCTCAGCCTTGTACTCTTCTTCTACGCTTAGGCATTTGCATCTGTAATCTTGAATTCTCTCTAGGAGCTCCTTTAGCTCCAGAACATTGATCATGATATCCTTGCTTATGGACACTATAGCTGACTTGCTTATGTGGACACTATAGGTGACTGTTATTCCTATCAGGACCGTTTCCGCCTTCCGTTTATTTTTAGGATTTGTTAGGTGTTCAATATATTTGCGAAAACTTGGATTAGGGTCCATACTATACGAGTTCACCCAAAGCATAGCACAGGTCTTATCACAGAGTTCGGACGCAATTTTTCG
The DNA here is from genome assembly GCA_963969285.1 of Odontomyia ornata. Classification (NCBI taxonomy): domain Eukaryota; kingdom Metazoa; phylum Arthropoda; class Insecta; order Diptera; family Stratiomyidae; genus Odontomyia; species Odontomyia ornata. The sequence continues at coordinate 268,136,920 of OZ017740.1, forward strand.
TGGTCATATCCATTTTTCGCGTTTGTGTCGTTTAAGGATTTCGGTTCATAGCTGATGAGTTTGCTTTACGTGTGCGCTGATGATGAGAGTGGTAGAACTATATTGGGAGCACTTTGTGACAAACTAGAGAATGGCGTAACAAGAAGCGCGGTAACCTGGTCGAAAGTTCACACTCTGGGCGACCAGGTGATTAAGAGAGCAAAACAAGCCTTTTTGTCCATACAATTCAACCCGTTGCAGCTTTTCAGTCTTACAATCGTTGAAAACTCCAGCTCGTCAAACATTTTATACAGCCCTTGGTTGTATGGAATTAGCTGCTGGTCCTCCTTTAGCTTCCCTCCAATCATTCGCCCCAGGACCCGCCTTTTGAAGGGGTTCAATTTGTTCGTGGATAATTAGGTTAGGGTCCATGTTTTACATCCGTAGCATAGCATAGGACTTATCAATGGTTTGTATTTGTGGAGCTTCGTTTTCCTATGTATGTAACTGGTTTTCAAGATTGTCAAAACTGAATGAAAAATTTTATTAGCTAGGTGTATTCTTCGCCGTATTTTGTATTTTTCATTACCAGTTCTCGTCATTTTGGCGCCTACGAGTAAATACGCACATTTGCTCTTACTTTCGACATTGTAATCACCAAATGTGATATTTTGGATAACTGAGGGCATAAGTCATGAGTTTTGTTGCATTCTTATTGATTTGTAGCCCTATTACTTTTGGTTTACTGTCGAGTTTCAGGAAAAGTCCTTTGTTGGTTGTTAATGACTGACAAAATGTTAATATCGCCCGAATAGGCTCCCACTTGGCTCGACTTGTATAGTAACGTATCTCCTGTATCGACAAGTACCTTTCTTACGACATATACTAGAGCCAAATTGAATAGCAATGGGGCCAGCACATCTCCCTGCTTTAGTCCGATATTTGTGTCAAATGCGTCGGTGAGTTGGTTATCGATGTGGACTTGTGAGGTTGTTTACGTTATTGTCATTTTGAAAAGATTGTCTAATTTCGCTGAGATACAAAAGCCAAGCATTATTTGATAAAGTACGTTGTGATCAATACTTATGTCAGCTTGTTTAAAGTCGACGAAGATCTATCTATCTATCTACCTGCTCTAAAACCACTGTGACACTCCCCAATTATACTGTTTGCATGTGATCTAATTTTATTTGTATGCCGTACAAAGTAGTGATATGCCTCTATAGTTTTTGAACTGTAGCTTACCACCTTTTTCGTTGATAGGGTATATAACTGATTGGCTCCACTCTTTCGGCATGTGTTTTTAATGCCAACTGTGCTAGTTGATTTTATGGAAAACTTTCTCTACACCACTATTTAATGAGCTACACGATGCCTGACCCTTTATTATTCTTTTAAGATTTGATGGCAGAACAAACTGCATCCCTAGTTGGAGAGACCAATGGAAGCTCTCTGGGAAAAGCTTTAGACTCCGATATTGTAGAGCTGTATGGAGGTTTTGGGAGGTTCTTGAAATATTATGTCCATCTTTCTTTAATCCTGTTTTCATCAGCAATGATGTTGCTGATGTCTTCGCAGCAGAGCGTCGTCGTAGACTGATAACCCCGTTTGATGCTTGTTTTGTATTGTTCTACGTATTTCATTATGTTCTCTCTTTGTCCTGGGTTTCCTTCTTCAATATTATTTGTACGCCTGATTTTCTTTATCAAATGCGATCTGGCACTCTTCATCAAACCTATAATTTCTTTTATGCGGGACTTGACGCCCGATGAAATGTTCTGCCATCGTGTTAACTGTCGCTTTCGCTTCGGTCTACTTCTCCGTTGCTTATTTTGAGCGGTGTGTCTGATAGAATGGGAGCCAGTGAATTATCGAGGATCTTTGTAAAATCTTTAACATAGGCGCCATTTGGAGATTTCTAGGCGAATTTCTGTAGAAGACTGATCTTCGCCGAATACGGTATCGATTAATTCAACCGACCAAGTAATGACCTGAGTAACAATTAGCTTCTCGGTATGTACGGACGTCAAATATGATCGAGGCCCTTCATTGTTGCAGCAAAACATGGTCGGCCTGGTTTTGTGTGCTGCTATCCGGTGATACCCAGGTCATTTTATGTATGTGTCGATGTGGGGAGCAAGTCGAACATGTGGCTAGATTTATGCTTAATGCAAAGTCAATCTGGCGTTGACCTTTGTCATTTGGTTCATCATTGACGCTTTACCCTCCAGTCATTTCCCGATGAGATAGCTCATTACCAACCTTAAAGTTGAAACAACCTAGAATTATTTTTGTGACGCTTGTAAGCGATGTGTTGACTAGCCTTATCAGCTGATTGTAGAACATTTTCTTTTTTCTTTGGTGAGGACGTGTATGTTTACCAGTCAAATTTTGAAGGATTATTACCCTCAAATTGTTGGCGGCACTTTTGGTTTCGATTTAGGCGATTTGTTGGGGTTTTTGAGGCAAACTTCACGAAAGGGAAAGTATCTTCAATCCGTTTAAGAACTCATTTGTTCAAAAAAAGAGTAATTACATAAATCTTATTATAACTACAAAACTCAGCTTGTTTTGGTTTCATCTTCACGCAGCATAATAGACAACAGAATGCCAATTCAACGATGTTCTAATCACAGGACACACTGTCGCTGCTTTAGAAACAATAAAAAAATCAAAATATCGGTAGTAAATTGTCTGAATCACCATCAACACCTACCAGTAAGGATAGCAACCAATCAAATGCTGCAGATGCTAAATGCAAACGTCGTACGACTTCTATACAGAGCTTCTATACAGAGCCACCTCAGAGTCAACTACTGGTGATGCTGACAAAAACGTATTCAAGCAGATAAAGGCGGAAGAAAATTACTAATCCATAATCGTGCATTAGATAAGGGGATAAATGCAGCCAATGTCAGCCCTTTCACACCCAATGGTTTGCTAATGCAAAATAAGAAAATATCAAGGACGTAACTGGAAGGTAAAAACGGTCACTATAACTCGCTGCCCGCAAACGCGTTCAGTAAGGGACAAAAAGTCTTGCGAAATAAGAGGGACTCTGACAGTTTGCGTTCTCCACCACTACCTCACAGTCGCAAAATGAATAGCGCAAGTTCAATTACCAAAAGCGATTCGCCACCATCAAATAAACCTGAGAATGAGGATAATAGAAAAGATTCGCAACATCCGACTTCAGAACTTTTAGGCAAGAAATAGCTAATGAAGGAAAAAGAATTCGCACCACGTAGTAACAATTCAATGCATTCGACCACTGACAGAACATTACATCCGAAGCAATATGATGGAGGAATGCAAAAATTGATCCCATCCAAACAATCACTATCGTTAATGGGTGGACGCAATTACAATCGCAATCTGAATCGAAACATCTCAGCAATAGCAACATGGAGAAGACCAATCGATGAATAAATAACGTAAATTCTTGAATTTTAATAGTTCTTGGGAAAAGTCTTTCTCGTAATCGCAAGGACAAGAGAATAAGAACAGTCAAGAAACGGAAAGGCAAGCAGCCGGGCACCAACAATCGGTCACGGTAGATGAAAAAGCCGGCTTCAACTCAAAAATAGATGTGTCAAAAGTTTCATTAGGTAGTGCCACTTCTCTAGTGAATACGATCATTTTTGAAGATACAAATTACAAGTCCGTGACTGGGTCCGAATGCTGACCTTCAAATCAAGGTGAGTTAAAACAACAAGAAGCACTTATGAATGCGTTATCACAAATGTTATTTAAGAAAGTGCCTACGACAAGGATATGAAACTAGCATTTGCTTTTGATACCGAGTAAGTGACTTAATGGATGAAAACAATGCAGCTACAGTGGCTGCAGAAGCATTGGGCTTAGGTCTTCCACGTTTTTCTTCTGTTATTCATTCCGTTGTAAAGTCGACTTCTCGCAATACAACTGCACCATCAACAGTGGACCTAAACATGAAAAAAGTGAATGAAAAGAAAGTATGGGAGTCGATTCCATCAATGCTGCCAGTACTAGAATATGCCGTGACGGTCGTGGCTCTAACTTAAGATGCAGACTTGCATTTGTCATCGAATTTCATGCGATCGCTACACCAGAAACATATGCATTACTTTACCACCACAGGAGCAGCTGCAGCTCTCTATGCTGCCATTCATGCCAGAGGAAATATGCAGGTCATCATGATAGACGAGCACATTCGATCCGAATTTAAAACAGCACTTTGCTGCAAAAGAAACAACTGAGTGGGGCGAGAAACCATATGGAAGTTTGAAGTTTGAAAGGTGGTTGACCGGCGAAGTCCCGGAAGAAGGGGCTACTAGGCGGGGGAAGGTCAATTGGAAATTTTGGCACGCATTTGCCTCTTTGGATTATTCTAGGATTTTTTCTCAAGACGAGTGGAAGTGGTAGCAGAAAAAAATTTAGCAGAAAGTAATATAGTTATTCAGTTTAAGATTTCCTGGTGCTTTTCTTAATTATTTTCCGGCGTCCGCTGCAGACGTTGAGTTTAAATAGGTGGGCCGACTTGGTCATTAATTCGCATGCAAATTAATTTGAAGAATTCGAAATCAGTTAAAGTATATCGAATTTAATTTAAAGAATTTGAAATCAGTTAAAGTGAAATGAACTTTATTTGAACAATATGAAATAATTGAACGTGTAATAAATTTGGTTTGTATGTTGAAAGCTAATAATTTAAAATGAACTCAATTTAATTTGCGGATTGTGTTTGATTTCTCTTTCCGTGGAGAGTTGAAGGCTGGGTTCGCTCGCCTTTTATAATTTGCTGCGGTAGTGTAGGAAGTGCTGGCCAACTGTAAGGGACTGAAATCTAGGAAGAAGGGTTCTTTGGTTTTAAATTACGTTTTTGGTGCTCTTTGTTAGGAAGTTTTCAGGTCGTAGAGTCGTGTCTTATGGTGAATTGTCTTTCTTTTTTCTTGAAATATATGAGGATAAAAACTCTGGTGAGCCACAAACTCACAAAGCGGCTCTTGGGGCTATCAAGGTGAATGGGTGATGCCTATAATCCATCCTCTGGCGAACTAAACGGGACCACATAGCCCCATCGGAGTAACCCTTTTGTTAGAGGGTAATAAGATTTCGCTTTTTGCGGATCACACACAACTTTTCATTGACTGCCTTAAAATCAATATCATGTGATTTGCTCTTCTTATCCAAAAGCAATGTCACTCCAAATGATTGCTTCCCAGCAGGCTTCCCGATTTTGAATATTGTGTGAGATCTCATAACTTGAACGTCACTTCCAGTCCAGTTCGGTTCCTAGATTGCTAATATGTTTAATTTATATTGGCGGGTCAGTTGTAATCTACTTTATTTATTTTATTGAATTTATTGTTTTTTTTTGCAAAAGTCAAAACTCAAATCTCTAAGTAACAAAAATCTGTTCAGGTATTTTATTTATCTTCTTCTTCTTTGTAGCACTACATCCCCTCTCGGGCCTTTGCTTAGAGATAGTTAAGTATCTCATTTTCATGACCGTATTGATTTTTTTGGAAGTTGGTTTGGTCAGTACCATGCTCCCGTGTGCGTGCTCAGCTATGATATGATCTGATTAAATCAGTACATATCACCACTGAGTGAACACTCGTAGTCTGTCCGAAAATCCCCTGAACTAAATCACGTTACTCCCAACGAGATTTGAACCTGGGACCTTCGGCTTATGGGTTCATGCTCTAACCACTAGACCACACAGACCACCTTTTTATTTATCTTAGTCATTTCAAATTTTGAGTAAATGTTCAGTAGTCATTCGTACATTCTATATAACACAAGATTACGATTTTTTATAACATGTAGTTGCATCTTTTTTGGATGCATACTTATTAAAATGATGATGTGTATAATTCGCATCATTCGATATGACAGAGAGCTGAAAAAGCATTGTAAGTGAAATTGTAACACCAGCAGCCACGTGCCTGATTCGAGTGAAGTGCGAAACCTAATATTTTGTTTGTGAATTTATCCAGAGCATGCAGTATTTTGGGCAAGTAAAAACTCGATCTATGCTCGGAATTTCCAATTAGCTAACAAGGTCGCAACACCACGACGATTAGAGGCAATTACTACTGCAGGCAAAAGCCCGAGTTGGAGCTGTACCATAAATGATGAAGAAATAAAAAAAAACATGGCATCCCCAAAAACCCTATACCTGGCCTAATCTAGGGCCTAACTGCTTAACCCTCTTACATCTATATAAAACCATTTCCTTCTACACATCCTTTAGACAGCGGAAATGACGCAAGCGAATTAATACTCGTCTGCTTACCAAAACAGCAAAGCATAATGGCTTTTCCAGATGAAGAGGAATTGGCTTGCGGACATAAAACAAACAAAACAATTGATTATAATCTCAATATGAGCATATAACATTCTAAAGTTTTCATATGAATACTAGCAAAACTATAAGAACGGTGTGCATTTCTAAGAGAAGGAAAACATCTTTGCAACACACTTAATATATAAACCATCACAAGTAGGATCTTAAATCATAACGCTCTATTTGCCGTGGTCAATATGTAAGAAACATGTCCATACTATGCATCTTTCTGTCTCGTAAAGAACTGATGTCATTTCCTCATTAATTTCAAACATTTTTTACAGCACTCTCAGCTACCGGTAGTATGTGTGGATGTGTTCCTTCTCGGAAAAATTTATGTCGTTACTACTAACGCAAAGTGATGTAATCAGTGCTCACTATGATGCCGTAGTCATCAAAAAGAAATTAGGCTAATCGGTTGAGGTGTGGACTATTACGAGCGTAAGTCTACAAAAAGTCGACCAAAAGGAAACAACTATCGTATCATTGTGACTCTGATTGCCCGCAAAATGGATGAGATTTGAGTTATACTACTATAGAGATGAAAATTTGTCTACGCAGAAGTCTTCAGTGACACTAATTTCAAAAAGACAAAATGTATTATAGATTTGACAAGTTGAGTAGACAGGAGCATGTGCCTACCAGGAGGTTTTATATTTAACTTATAGAATGTAGTCATTTACCTTAAGCCACTGATGATCCATTTCCATTGACAGTTGTACGTGTACATTGTATATTAAATGTTTACATTAAGTGCAAAGAACACAATCTAGCCATATCCTTCTTGAAGTGAACACCAACAAAATGGTGTTTGAATAAATATATAAAGATATTTATGCTATGGATTTTCCTTGTCATTTTCATGAAAGTCCCACCAAATCGTTGTGTTTGAGTTGCTGTGATACTGGAAAATTCAAACAGCTGTAACTTTTTTCAATAATGTTCGATTCTTTTGAAACTTGAATGACATCCAAACTTTATAATGTTATCGAGGTTGTAGAGTTGCATTGGGTTAAAGAATGCTTATACTCGTACATACCTGTATAATCTTACTTGGAAAAATATCAAATTGACATATGATATATTCTAGAACAAGTTGGGTAGACAGAACTACGCTCATATTAGAAGGTTTTGTACCTAACCTACGATATGCACAATAAATATATTCTTGCTTTCTAATTTCAAATTTTGTGTTTTCAGAAAAAGTTTTTAGTTTTCTTATGTAAGATAATACCACGCCTTGTTTTCCCAACGCATAGCTTCCATGATTCCTCATCCCAAACCCCCCCATTAAATGGTAGTGAATGCTCTCTGAGTCGCACATTGGGTTTACTGGTTCCCCAATAATGAGACATCAAATGCCGAGCAATGCTCAGAACTGTAAATACATCTACAGCTCTGCTACCAAATCCTACATACACCACCTTTGTGGAGACGTAAGAGGGTGAAGGTGAATCTTCCGCGCCTGATAACGGAATTGACGTAATAATCATGGAGGTTTGGCGACGGGCTAGCTCCACGTCTCTAGAAAATATTAAAATGTTGCGAAACCTATAGATGGGCCTTGGAATAAATTGGAATCACGGTAATGACCTCGCAAACGAAATAAGGACTATGGCAGTGGATCCTGGAATGTCAGATCACGCAACTACTCTGGCACTATCAATTAAAAATACTGGCAATTCAGGAAACGAATTGGACTGGAAAAAACATACAAGACATGAGATCGCACACAATATTCACAAGTTGGAAGCCTACTGGAAAAACGAGAACTCGGAGTGGCTTTCATTGTGGATAGAGAGTTTAAATCGCACGCAATTGATTTTCAGGCAATAAATGAACAGTTGTGTGTGATCTGTATAAAAATGAAATTTTTCAAAACCTGGCTGATAAACGTTCACGCCTTGACCTAAGAAAAGGACGAAGAAATAAAGGAAACGTTTTACAATCACCTGGAAAGACTAGTCGATTCATTGCCTACAAACGACCCAACAATAATTCTGGGTGATTTCAACGCTAAGGTAGGCAATGAGGTATCTTATCGGGGAACCACTGGAGCATATTGCCTCCACGATGAAACAAATGACAACGGCCAGCGCCTGATTGACTTTGCATGTAGCAGAAATCTAGTCATACATTCAACTTGCTTCCCACGTCGACGCATTCATAAAAAGAACTGGGTATCACCAGATGGCAACGCACAAAACCAGATCGATCATGTTCTGATCCAACAACGTTAGGTCTCGAGCATACTTGAACTCCGTACATATCGAGGAGCCCATTCTTACTCAGATCATAACTTGATCAAATTAACTCGTGATGTCGAATGTCAAAGGGGTATTCGGCGAAGATCAGGCCGCTACAAAAATCTGACAGCGAAAAGCTCCAAACGGCGTCTATGGCCAAAGATTTCACGAAGACCCTCGACAACCAGCTGGCTCCCATCTTATCAGCCGCATCATTAAAGACGGGTAACAAGCTCTGGATGGAAGTGAAAACGGCTATTAAGACCTTTGGCAGAACAGGCGATTGGACTTCAAGTCTGGCGCAAGAGAAATGATTGGTTCGAGGATGAGTGCCAGAATGCGTTAGATAGAAAGAATCAGACGTACAAAGAATACATAGGTAGAAAAACCAGGACGAAGAGAGAACACTATGAAAATCTCAGCAAAGTAGCGAATAAAATAATTCGAATAGAGAAAGGAAAATACTCTGAGGACCAATTGAGAAGTATAGATGTAAGTTTAGCCAGCAACAACACAAGACAAGTATACAAAGTTGTGAAAAGCCTGAAACGTGGTTATCAGCCCAAACCCACGCTCTGTCGTGATAACATTGGCAATATCATCGCTGATGAAACGAAAATTAAGGAAAGATGGGCATCATATTTCAAGAACCTCCTTAATCCTCTGCACAGCTCCAGAACATCGAAGCTTATAGATGTCTGCGGAGAATTTTCATTGGCCCCACCAACTCTGGATGAAATTTGTTCCATCATCAAAGTCCAAAGGAATAATAAATCGCCAGCCATCGATGAAATGGCATTTCAAAATGCGTCGTTTACTATACGTCTTGCATTAATAATTTTGCCCTTACAGTGACGGGTGCCAGCCATTGAAGTGGATCATGTATGATAACGATATTTGATATGAGCTGGAATTCATCTTGACCTGAAATTCATCTTGACAGGGATTCCAATGAATCCCTAGTGTTTTCAAAGAGGCATCCGCAGTTATCGAAGCAGGCTCTTTTCTTTCGCGTCTTTAGGAATCGTCCCCAGTAGCTCTGTTTAATTGCCAGCCTACTACCTAAGATTCAAACCACCCTTTTTGAGCAGGTCTGTGATTCCTTTTTGTAGTTTTTTTGCTTCTTCTTTTGGATCTTACCTATTAAGCATATGATCAAAAAAGAATTCATTTTGTAGTACTTTTGGCGCATGTGGATAGCTTTTGCCTTCATCTTTTCCCAGCTGAATGAGACATTATGCAGCAAAAAACGTGCCACAAGCTATACCATAAGTCACAGTGTTCAACCGATACTCATCTATAGTTTGTGTTTTATCGTCTCTCTAAAGGATCTATCCTAGCTTGACAGAGTGATTTGCCCGAACATTTTCACTATGTCCGCAGTATAAACATATTTTTACTTTCTCCATCGCTGTTAAATCTGGGATAAGTCTTGCTGCTACTAAGCTCCAGTATACAGCAAGTCATTCAGGCTGTGTCCCTCTGCACTTTTTGTAGACGCATCAAATACAACTTGAAATTTCGTCATAGTGTTATCTTCCTTAAGTACTGGATGATGAGGTAAATAGAAGATGCTTCTGGTGTCACCAATGTATGGATTTGCGTTTTCCATATGGGCAAGTTCATGACATTCTTCTTCTTGGTATTGTTTTTCAATTCTTGATCCTTTTCCAGGCTTTTCTTGATTTGTTTGTATCTTACCAAAGCTTTCACTCTACATTTTGGAAGCGATCTTGCATTGTTTTTGTCTTTAAATGAAAGTTAAACCGCATATCTTCCTTGAGTGTCTCTTTCGTAAGGTACTCGGAAATGTTCTTTGCATCTGACTTCAGAAGGTGAAGTCTCCCTTTTACAAATATTGTTGTCAATCTCAAAAAACTTTTCCACTGATTTATGGAATTCAGTCATCGAGATGCAGAATATCAAATCAGCTGTACTCCTTTCAGCCTTGAACATGATTTTACCAGATAAAATTCGGCCAAGCTTGACTTTAGGGCTAATAATAGATCTTCCTTCCTTAAGCACTCTTTAATTATTTGTTCAAGGGCTTCTGCTCCAAGTATTATATCTATTCGTCCAGGGGAGGCAGGGGAGGGTTGTGAGCCTTCGCATAATTAATGCTTCTACTAGGGCAGTTAACGTCGATCCAAAATGCGGTACTATCGTCATGTATTCTTTTTCGCGTATGGTTGATGATCCTTTTTCACCAATGCCTAAACGTAGCCTCTTTGCTGCCTTTGACGCAATGAAAGATGACTGGGATCCTTGATTAATGAGAGCTCGCAACGGAATTCGTCCTCCAGTGCTCGATAATAACATACATTTATCAGAGCTAGCGGAAGTAGCATCTCGGTGTTAATTTCTTTAGCATTCGTTTTCGTTGATGATTGCTCATGAGATTCATTAGTAGCAACATTGGAAGCAACCGTTTGAAGTTTGGAAAAATGCAGAAGTGTATGGTGTGGTTTGTTGCAATCAAAGCATCTATGTGTGCTTTTGAAATCCATGCTTTTAGCGTAAGTCAAGCAATTATAGCATAATTTATTCGATGATATGAATTTATAGCAATCATCAGCGGAAAGTTTTTTAAATTATAGAGCTACTGTAATGATGGCATTTCCTTATTTTTGGTTGATGTATCTTCAAACATGCGAATGCTCTTGGAACCGAGCTTCCACATAGCAACATGTATGCTGATCGGATCCCACTGATCTGTATTCTTCTTCTTCTTAGCATTACAGCTCCTTTTGGGCCCTTGCTTCCTGCATATGGCGCCACCAACTGTCTCGGTCCATTGACCGTGTCCTCCGATTCCAAAATCCGAGCAGCGATGAACTGTTTTCCTCAACTGAGTCAAAACAGCGTTTCCTTGGTTTCTCTATTGGTCTCCGGCCTTCAGTTCTCCAAAAGAATACCTTTTTGGGTATCCTTTGTCCGTTCATACAATTTATGTATCCAGCCCATTGCAGCTGCCGTAGTCTTATTATCGTTGAGATCTCCGGTTAGTCTTAAATTTTATACAGCTCATGGTTGTATTGAGTTTTCCATTGGTCCCCGTCTAGCTTTGCTCCGATTCTTCGCCTCAGGACCCGCTGCTCAAAGGCGTTCGATGTATTTGCGGATGCTTGGGTTAGGGTCCATGTTTCACAACCGTAGCATAACACAGGTCTTATCACAGATTTTTATACTTGGAGCTTTGTTTTCCTGTGAATGCAGCTGGTCTTCAAGATCGTCAAAACTGAATAAAATATTTTATTTGTGAGCTCTATTCTTCGGCGTATATCATCTCTTTCATTGCTCGTTTTTGTTATTTTGGCGCTTAGATACACAAATTTGCCAACATTTTTGATACTGTATTCGCCAAGTGAGATATTTTATGTATTTGAGGTATTTTTCCTTGACTGCGTCATGAGCTTTGTTTTATTTTCATTGATTTGTAGCCCAACTAGTTTTGCTTCGCTGTCGAGTTCCAGGGAAAGCTCTTTGGCAGTTGTTAATGACCGTGACTAAATGTTGATTTCGTCCCACATAGGGCACTACTTGGCTCGACTTGTATAGTAATGTACCTCACGTATCGACACGTAGCTTCCTTATGACGTACTCCAGAGCCAAATTGAATAGCAATGGGGCCAGCCCATCTCCCTGCTTTTTTCCGATATTTGTGTCAAAGGCATCGGTGAGTTGGTTATTGATGCGGATTTGGGAGGTCGTCGACGTCATTGTCGTTTTGGTAAGACGGGCTGATTTGGTTGGGATGCCAAAGCAAAGCATTATTTGGTGCAGTACGTTATGATCAATACTGCGGTATGCTTGCTTGAAGTCAAAGAAAGTTTACTATACGTCTATCTTGAACTCCCAACATTTTTCAAGTACCTGCTTGACTGTGAACAATTTGTCTATTGTTGATCTACCTGCTCTAAAACTACCTTGACACTCGCCAATAAGACTGTTGGCGTATGATCCGATTTTATTTTCTAAGATTTTAGAAAATATCTTGTACGCCGTACAAAGTAGTAATATGCCTCTAAAATTTTCGCACTGTAGCTTGTCACCTGTTTTGTGGATAGGGAATATAATTGATTAGCTCCACTCTTTCGGCATATGTTCTTGTTGCCAAATGCGCTGGATGACTTTTTGAATAGCTTGATGAACACTACTGCCACCATATTTGATGAGCTCCACTGAAATTTTATTGACGCCCGGCGCTTTATTATTTTTTTGGGGTTTGATGATGTAGTAAACTTCATTTTAGAGTTGGAGGGGCCAATGGAAACTCTCCGCAGACCTCTTCAGTCTCCGATGCTCTGGAGCTGTGTGGAGGATTAAGGAGGTTCTAGAAATATGATGCCCATCCTTCCTTAATCTTCGTTTAATCAGCGATGATATTGCCGATGTCATCACGACAGAGCGTAGTCATGAGCTGATCAGCTCGTTTCAGGCTTTTCATTACTTTGTATGCTTGTCTTGTGTTGTTGCTCGCTAAACTTATATTGCACCTTTTGGATCGACCCTAGGTTATATTCATTATGTATAGCTGTCTTGAATAATTCAAAAAAATATACTCAATTTTTTGCAGTCACCATTGAACATCGGAATGGTTATAGCCGATAGTCTTGACAGATTGCTTGGTTGAAAATGATATCGGTAGGCATCCGTTGGCATCGATTCAGTTGGATCGTTTGAAATGCGCACTGGAAGGTATGGAGCCGTCGGTGGGAATGCTGCTGCCGCTCTAGTAGTTGACGTTATTACTATTGTCATTTTAAGTAATTCCTCGATGGATTTTGAAGTTGTAATAAGAAGTTTCTGAGCTTTAGTATATACGTTCTTGGTTTTGTCAAACTGTTATCTTGTTGCTTCGCATAAACGTTTCTCAAAATATTGGTGAGGAGCTCAAGTGTTAATTGCAAATTGACGTGATTTAGCTTGAATCTTTGCCAAAGGCTGTCAATAGCTCCCAGCTATTTAGATGTTCTATCTTTTTTAAAGTTCCTCACCAGATTTTCGAGGGACACAGCTATACGCTGCTGGTCCTCTAAAGGCATATTGACCTCCATATTAAGTAGCTGAACTCCAAAGGTACTCGTGAGCTGCAGTCACGAACTAAAAAGACTGGCCCCGAGTCCTGCTAAATCCCGGTTGATGTTTGACGGTAATCTGAGGACTCTCTTATTGTACAGCCAGGAACAATTGGCCAAGAACCGGAGTTTTGCCGAATCTTAAATTGTAGCTCCAAAGGATTACCATATATTGCAGACGGGAACGGCAGATCCGCTGCCTGAATGCCGAAAATTTCCATGCAATCCAAGGATATCTATATCCTGCAGTTACAAACGATAGTTTCAGAACCTGATTGCTACTACAATTCAGACGATGTCCTTGTCTTTGGGAAGAGTGTCCAGTATAAAATTCAGAAGCCAATGGAGAAACGAATTGAATGCAGTTATGAACAATATTTGAACCTAAATGCAAACAAAATCCGGCTCGACGAAATAGTAAAGGAAGGATTGTTCCTCAAAAAACTAGCGACACGAGCTGTTAGTGAAGAGTTTTTGTTGAAATGTAATTTTAGTCTATTATAATGTTTACACTAACCCTTGTTGTTATTAACTCTCATGCTCTCACGCATACATTTAACTACGAAAATTACTGCTGCTTGTAACAAATATGTTTTGACTAAGCCTCCCTTTTTGTTTTTGGATTTTATACGAAACAGTCGTCTTTTCTGCTGCTAAGCCTCGTTAGTTTCCAACAGGTTATGGGCCCAGGCGGTTAAAACGTGTTTTTAAAAGTATAATCTTTTTATTTTAACTAAATAAGAAACAACACTTGATTACCAGGCGGAAATAATTGCTTAAGTCATGGGTTCTTCGACAAAAGACATCGCATCGATAGACAAATTAAAAGGTTCGGAAAATTTTCAAACATGGTCATTTGCTATAGGTGTGGTTTTCGAACTAAATAAATTAGATTAATGTCTAAGTGGTTTATCGGATGATAAAATGAACGAAGATAAAATAAAAAGTTCTAGAGTCTTAATGGTATTAAGTATTAGTCCGGAGCTGTATCTGCATATCGAGAAGCGTACGACTGTCTTTCAAATTTGAACCAAGCTAAAATCTATGTATGAACAGACGGGTCTATCTAGAAAAATTACCTTAATTCGCACGCTTATTAAGACAAAATTAGGAAATTTTTCATCTATGGACTCATACATCAGTGAAATCTTATCTACTTCCAACAAGTTTTCCAGCATTGGGTATGCAATCAATAAGGAATGGATTGGGTGTTTCTTATTAGCTGGACATACGGGTGAGTACAAAACGTTTATTATGGTTATCGAGAGCTCGGGAATCGTAATAAAAAGTGATTTAATTAAAACCCGCTTAATTGAAGTAAATCTTAGTTCAAATTTTACAAGTACCGGGTTTCTATCAAATAATAAAAAAATCGGAAGAACCGGTTAAAGCGTGCATAATTCGTAATAAAACCATCATGTAACAAATAAGTGTTGAAAAAAGCCAAAAAAAATCTCAAATTAAAAAAAATGCATTAAGTGCCGTATTTTTATCTCGTTCCATTTCACGGGAAGAATGGTTTATTGATAGTGGCGCATCTCACCATATGATTCCCTCTGCAAATTATTTAGAGAGAAAGCGCAACACACCAGTTGGTGAAATTACTACTGCAAATAATGCAACAATGAAGGTTAAATGGGTAGGTGATTTAACTATGAACGTTAATGGAAATCTCATAGAAGTTAGCAATGTCTTGAGCATACCCGACTTATCAGACAATCTTTTGTCTATTGCTAAGATAATTGAGAACGGTTGTCGCATAATATTAAGTGAGACTGATTGTGATATATATATTAAAAACGATAAACTATTAGTCACTGCAAAATTAATAAATGGGGCATATAAACTACAAACCAGCTCTTTTAACTACAAGTCCAAGCGATAAAATTACGTGGCATAGAAGAATAGCAAAGAGTGTAATCTTTTTTGTGACAATTGCGAACCCTTTCCGAGATGCAAAGCATGCATTCGGGCCAAACAAACTCGTTCTTCGTTTCCGTCAAGCCAATCTAAAACTCCAGATATGTTAGATCTTATTCACACAGACGGTCGTGGTTACATGCAAATCCCGGCAATTGGTAGTGCTAAATATAGGGTTATCCATTTTACGCTTGGGAAAGTAAAGCTAAAGAAAACACATAAAATATTCAGATAGAAACGAAATTATTTAGTATGAAGATTGAACCTTGCCATTATTCGTGAAATACAACATCATTCAAACGTCTTCCACGGGACCTCTTACAGGCCTCAATTCTTTTGAGGTAATTTTCAATGAGTTTTCAGCACATTTCCGGCAATATCTCGGACATAACTTCACGAATATTGGTTTTCAATTGCTCAAAATTTTAAGGATTGTTCGCGTAAACACAATCTTTCGCATAGAGTCATAAAAAGAAATCCAAAGGTGTTAGGTCGCAGGATCTTGCGGGCCAATTGATATCACTCAATCTCGAAATTACGCGTCCTGGAAATTTCTCTTGCAAAAGTGCTCGATTAGCCTCTGTTGTGTGGCTCCGTCCTGTTAGAACCACATATTCTCCAGATCATAATCTTCAATTTCTTTCCAAACATAATCGGTTAACATCCGTCCATAGCGGCCAGAATCGACTGTTATGGCTCTTCCTTGATCGTTTTCAAAATAAAAAACTTTTACAAAAAAAAGAAAACCGACTTCGGAATGCCCTAAAAAAGATGAAATAAATTTTATGGAAGCGGTGCCATATCATTTTTTCCCCGATTTTTTTGTGATGGTGCAGATGTTGGAAGTATTTATGTTGAAATGGGGAAATTCATTTGGCACCGCTTCCATAAAATTTATTTCATCCTTTTTAGGGCATTCCGAAGTCGGTTTTCTTTTTTTGTAAAAGTTTTTTATTTCACCCTTATCAGTGGCAAATTTTATCATATCAAACCATTCAAAACTAAGTTTCTTGAATACATATTAAAATATAATTTTTTACTGCAATGCAAAAACCACTACAGCTAAAATCTGCAGCGTTTATAGGAATCGGATTGAACTCATTTAATCCATGATCTCATCAACGTCTATCTTGATTTTAGATTTCATAATAATCCAATGTGAATTGTAGCTTTGAGAAATTTTCGAATTATGAACTTTGCCTAGCCGCCATTTTTATATTCTGACCTGACCCTGAAGTGCTTTTTTATCGTTCAACTTTTTTCGACCTTTGAGCGGCCGCCATTTCGTTTCAAATTGTTCTAGTTTGGATTTTTCATTGTGAGCTTAATTACACAATTGAATGAATCTTTGTACTAGTTTTGGTTCGAACTAGAGCTATACTATGGCCAGAACAGAAATATTGCTGAAAATTTGGCGTAAATCGAAGCAGAGCTGCGACCCCCAGACACAAGTTTTGTTGTATCCTATGTAGACTCACACATACAACCAACCTCACACATACACACATAGCCATATATATATATATATATATATATATATATATATATATATATATATATATATATATATATATATATTATTTATATATATATATATATATATATATATATATATATATATATACATCTATACGCACATATATATATATATATATATATATATATATATATATATATATATATATATATATATATATATATATATATATATATATATATATATATATATATATATATATATATATATATATAAACATAAAGTTCACTCCGCAATCAATCTCATGAGATTTACTTAAAATATCCTTCTTAACCGCATCATTCGTTCACGTTTATTCGATACCCATCGCCTTCGTTTTCAGTTAATTATGGCACCTAATCTTCATGAAAGTTTCAATAAAATCATACCATATAGTTCAATGAAAACTCTGCTATGCATTTTCATCTTCATCTGTACAGTTATGATCAAGTATAGCAGGAAACGTATCTCTCATTAGGTTGCGATTCTCGCCGGTTTTTAGTATGGAAACCACTTATTTAAATTTCTGGGCATATGTTGTAATGTACATATAATATTAACTGTCAGCTCTATAATTTGCAATCACTCAATCCTTATATTTGCTTCGGGGAATTTTATGATCCTTTATGTAACGTTTACGTCTAAGGATGTAAGAAGGATCCTATACCAAGCTCATTGGTAAGCAAAGAATGAATGCAGAAAAGAAAAGCATCCTGAAGTGTTCCCTTTAACTATTGTTGAATTGTATTTATGCCACATTTAAAATTAATTTATTGGTTATTTCCAGTAGAAATGATGGACTAAAATATATCGTTTATGCAGAAAATTAAGTATACTGATCATTTTTATCATTCCTCACCAAAAGACTCGGTATCTCTAACAAATCCTTGCAGAGTGCTAACTGGTTGGCACTTTTCGTACGAAAAATCATTTAAATTCAATTTCTCGACATCAATGTATCATGTTTAACTGTTAATATCTACAGAGTCCTTAGAGAGATTTCAATTCTGTTCCAATACATTTTAGATCAATATGTTGTCCTTCGTTTGAAGCCTCTTAAATCAAAATCCTTACGTGCGTCGATCAGTTATGCTGAAAAATCGGGGTGAAAGTCGGAATTTTTTTAGTTTTAACGGTAAAAGTCCTTTACCGTTACTTGAATTTCTTATCCTTTGAACGGGACCTAACTAAAAGAAAGACATATCATTTGCCAAAAACAAGACTCTTCTATCTATCTCCGTTTAAAAGTTATGCGTGAACATACAAAAAAAAGCAAAAAATAAAAATATACGCGATGAATTGATAACCTTCTTTCTTCTGGAAGTCGGTTAAAAATACGGGCCAATAACACCACCAGACCATATTGCACACCAAACGGCCACTTTTTCCGGATGCAAAGGCCTTCCTGCAATCACCTGAGGATTTTGAAAGCCCCACATGCGGCAATTCTGTTTATTTACCTAACCACTGAGCGAAAATGAGCCCCATCACTAAATTCGCATACATTCTGCGTTGTGTATGGTCTTGGGGCTTAAGTTCTTGAGTGAGTTGACCACGTCGAGGAATCGACAAATCCGGGTCTTCTTCCGCACTGTGAGCAACGACAGCGATATTTTCAGCAGAACGAATGTTGCGTTGATGCACAGGCCTTGCAATATCAATAACCGATCCAGTCTCTTCAAATTTTCTCACTTTGTTTTAAATTGTTTACTGTGTAGGTCGATTATGTCGACCATAATCGGCTCGTAAAGCCCTAAATGTTGATACAGCAGAATCAAAAAACACGCCATGGTCGACAACTAATTCTGACAGATGTCAAATGGCAGGGTTATACTTTTCTACCACGAAATGGAGAACCCTATTTTATTAGTATCAGTGAAAAGTGTTTGTCTATTTTTTAAAGACAAAAAGTGAAGCCTTTCAAAAGTTCTTGGAATTTAAGTACTTGGTGGAAAACCAAACCCAAAAGACAATTAAAACTGTTGAATCCGATAATGGTACTGAGTTTTTGAACTGTAATTTCAAAGAACTATTTGCGAAAAGTGGTACTTGGCATAAATCTACGGTGCCATACACTCCCCAAAAAAATGATGTGGTGGAGCGAGCGAACAGGACCATTGTTGATCGGGCCAAATGTCTGCTTTTTTATACCGGTCTCGATACGAAATATCGGGCTGAAGCAGTTAGTACTGCTGTGTGTTTGATCAATCGATCCAGCGCATCAGCAACAGGACCTGAAGTTATTTGGACAAATGGTCCAGTGCAATTAAATCATTTGAAGATTTTTGGTTCACCAGCAATGATGCACGTTCCGACTCAACAACGTCGTAAATGGGACACAAGATCAAGAAGGATGCTCTTTACGGGATATTGCAACGAAACAAAAGGTTATCGTTTGATCGAAAAGCAAAGTGGAAAGGTTTCAGAAAACAGGGCGTAATTATTCTTGAAGATAGTCCAAAATACGAAAACAATGAACAAGTTAATGTTGGCAGTGAAGCATCTAATATTGATGATGTTTTATTAAATCATCCAACTGAACCAACGGATCTCCAGCTATCTACATCAGTTAATGCATCTTCAGTGGAGGCAAATACGGATCAAACAGTTTCCATCAACGATATCAAAAATAATCCTGACTAAATTCCAGATGAAAGTGTCAATATTGATGGGATAAGGCATTCAGAACGATTATTAAATCAAAACTCCGCAAATTTGGTTACAGATGAAAATATAACTATGGATTGTGATCCCTTGGACGAAGCCTTGAACGGCGAATACCAAATTCAGTGGAAGGAAGCTGTTGACAACGAATTTAAATCTCTAGCTGCAAACGATACTTGGAAATTAATTGATTTATCAGCTGGAACTGGAACTTTTGAGAGATCATCACTTTTGACCTGTTGACAAAGTTGAGCGTTCTAGCTTCTATAGTTTCTGAGGAAACTAGCTCTGACGCACGGACAGACGGACGGAAAGATGGACAGACAGCTCACGAAACTAGCAGGCCTTTGTAAAAAAAATTGTTTACAAAGACCTAAAAAGGCAATGTATGGTTTAAAACAAAGCGGACGTCAATGGAATCTAAAACTGGATGATGCTTTAAAGTTAAAAAATTGGAAAATATTCCTACATTAATAGTAGCTGTTTATGTCAACGATTTGCTTATATTATGGAAAGATAAATCTGAAAAGTAAGCATTAAAACAACACCTCTCTCAAAAATTCAAAATGTAAAACTTGGGTAAGGTGAAAAATTGTATTGGTCTCCGTGTTACTTATGACCAAGAGAACGGGGACTATTACTCGTATTTGGACCAAGAACATTACACTAGGGAAATTCTAGAGCGGTTCAATATGTCGAATTGCAAAGGAATATCCACACCTTCTTATCCAAATCAACGTTTGTCGAAGCAATGGCTTCAAAATCCGAAGATGAGAAGGAAGCGATGCCTAAAATTCGTTGTCAAGCTGCTGTGGATCCCTCACTTTACTTGGTGCAAAGATATCGCATTCGCTATGGGAGACGTGAGCCGATACAATATTCGTTACGAAATGCTGCATTGGATGGATTTAGTGATGCTGATTGGGCGAGCGATATCGACCATAGGAAATTCTGTACAGGCTATTTTTTCAATTTTTGCAATTCAGCGGTTTCATGGGCAAGCCATCGACAACACACAATCGCTTTATCGACCCATATGGCGCAAACGGAGGCAGCACGGGAAGCTATTTGGCCGACTAAATTTGGACGAGAGCTTTCCATTTGTCGTGATCATCTTATTCTTATCAAGTGCGACAATGAATCAGCGATTTGTCTTTCCCAAAATGACTCATATTCAGCGCGTGCTAAACACATTGAAATTCGTCAGCATTATATTCGACAGTTTATAACATCCTCGTTGATCACTTTTGAATATGTTGCATCAATCAAAATGGTAGCGGACGTCTTAACGAAAGCTGTTCCAGTGGTGAACATCAATTTTGTGCAACTCAGATTCTTTCGAAAATGTAAATTGAAAAAAAATTGAATTAACTGAATTAAATTATCGTAAATTCGAAACTAAATTTGAAATTATCCGCCAAAATTTGATATGATTCGTATAATACATTTCTAAATTGTAATCAAATTGTAAAAACAATCTTAATTAAGTGGGGGTGTCGAAATGTAATTGTAGTCTATAATTATATTTGCACTAATGCTTGTTGTTATTAACTCTCACGCTTATATTGAACTACAAAAATTGTAGTAATTGAGCAGTCACACAAGCAAACTGCTCGAAAATCTTCCTAACCCTTATCCGAAATTTTAATTGAAGATATAGAGAAAAAATATTTCATTGCTTCCATTCATAATTGTAATTTATAAAATATTTTTTTTCTTATTATCATTATTATTATTATTAAACGTAATTTTAAATCAATTTTCCTTTATATTAAATTTAAACTTTTCCCTTTAATTGTATTCTTCATGAGATTTTGCTTTTATTACTATTTAAAATCTTTTTCATTTTTCCTCACGTCAGTTAATTCTTTGAAAAATGTTCAGTCTGCAAATTAAAATTTCGGACATAGGAACACTGATTTAGTGCATCCTAACGGTGTATTCCATTACCGAATGCTATCGAACTCGGTTGAGCGAGCAGCTGATTCAATTTACGGTGGCGACACGGAAAAAGAAAAAGAAGAGATCTGGACGGATCAAAGGGGTCCACTGACGACCGCAAACCGGGAAGCACCCGGAGAAAGGCCGTCATTGTAAATTGGTTCAGGACGGAATTATTCCCCAGCTCAATTGTAAACATTCGTGAGTTAATATCGGAAGTGATCTTGATAACGATTGTACCTTCTCGCGATGGATGTGTATTGCGGTTTGCACCGTGAAAAGTATTTGACGGGAGATCGTAGGGCAAAAAAAAAATTAATTGTCTTGAGAAAAACAAGTGTTCAGTGTGTCGTTCCCACAAGTAAAAGTTAATTTCAATGAGCCCACTATGTTGTTGATAGCTATATCAAGTGCTTGGTCTGAAAACTTTTTGGTTGAAAGAAAAACCTGGGAAAAAAAGTAGTTGGAATGTAGTCGCCTTCCTCGCCGTTATCCATCTCGTCGTCGTCGTCCGGGAGTTTGTCTCAAGGGGGTCAACTGCGACTGTTTACCTTCACGGAGGAAACGAGCCCCTTGTAGGCGTATCTGACGGATTGCAAAAGAAAATAATATTAAATAATTGAGAAAGCAAGTATTTACTTGCGAGCGTGCAAAAATCGTTCCAAAAGTGTGTGAAAGTTTCCAAAATTTCACCACACCCTAAGTGCAGGCTCCAGTTTCCCATTTCGCACCAATGTGTTTTATTCCTTCAGTAGTTGCGGTCATTTCCTGTTCATCAGTTCGTACTGATTTCGATATTTTTACCGTGAACTGTGGGCCAACAACGAGAATCACCGTGCTCCATTCCTACTAACATTCGACTATGAAAGAAAATCGTTATCCCCGTACTTTGCTCCACATCTGCTTCGTGCATTCTCAAGATATTGCTAATCGATTTCGACCTGTAGACTTTTGGGGACTGAACAATTTACAAGTAAAGTAAACGAGCGGTAAACACAGAAGGTGCGGTATGACGGCATTATGCGAGGGGTTTTATTGCATCACATTCTTCGCTTGATCGGGAACACGCAGATTCACTTAACCTAAACGTGAATCGAGTGGAATTGCTTAAGGGCAGTGAATTAACAAAACAGTTTCGGGCCAAACTAGCCTTGGCACTAAATCATTGGCTCCAAATTCCAGATGAGAAATTCGCACTAATCGGTGAGATCGTGCAAATGCTACACACCTCGAGTCTTCTAATTGACGACATTGAAGACAATTGAATTCTACGTCGTGGAATACCTGTACCACATTCAATACTAGGAGTGGCTAGTACAATCGACGCAGCCAAAACAATTATTGGAACTGCATCGAGGACAAGGCATCGTCACAAAAGTCAAAGTGAATCTAAATGTTCAGTTTTGATGTATTGTTATAATAGTAGTGAGAATGTTAAGGGGGAGAATCGAGGTAATGCTGAACACGCTGCTAATACGACCAATATATCAACTAAGCCCAAACCAAAAATGACACGAGATTTGAGATTATTTTCAATTGCTAATTAGTTTATCGTGATGCTTGACTTTTGGTTGGTCGGGTTAAAAGAAGGTGGGGTTGCACTGGTGGTTCACTTCGTTTGTGTTTTTTTTCATTTGCAACCATTGAACTACTGTTACCCTATTAATATGCAAAATCAATAATTATAGTGTATATATATAGCAAATATTGTAAAAGAAGAATGTACGAGTATTTGAAAAAAGTTGGAATCCCATCGATTACTAAGGATTATCCATCCCGATTTGCTTTTGTATTTTAAAGAAAATTTACAAAAGAGGTTTTAAATCTGAATGAATAGAAAGTAAACTACGGCAGGTAATTGTAGAAACACAATAGAATCAAAGTAGATTGAATAATTAAAAAAATCAGCTTATAAGGCATTTATTCTCATGGGCTTTCGCAAAACATGAGTAACTGGACTGTATTTTACGTATATTTGATTTTTGTTTAAAACCTTTCTATGCTATAGTTTGGAGTTAGGTTTTGTGAACACTTACATAGATAGATGATGATATATATAAATGCAAGTTGGTTCTTTGAATTGAGTGCGAGAGTTAGATTATATATATAAAAAAATCTTGAGTAATTTTAATTTCTTTATCGTATCTTATTGAGTGAAGGATTTACTAGAGCTTGAAGTAAATTTCTGTAACCCTGCTATGTTTTCAATGATGTGCACATCAACTGAATTTCTTTATTCCAAGGTGGCATCCTTCTACAAACTTAACATTTCTCTACAATCGAATAAGGGCAATTGTAAGAACCACAACAAAATAAGGTTTTAGATAGGATAATGTATAAATAATTTAAACTAAAATTAGGGAAGTTTCATTGTAAGAGGTATTTCATTGATGGCGTTGTGTACAATCAGAAATCTTTTGTGTGAGGATACATTGAGAGGAATCGTACATTTTTCTTAACATCTTGAAGCTATTATGAACTAATTGCTGTTATACATTTCTTGACCAGCTGGCCCATTACAGTGATCCATAGGGGGAATATCTCTATTCCGGTATAATATTTAAGTATGTTTCTGAACCGAAAAGGTAACAAAATTGAAAACCAAAAAACAACGAAATGAAAAATACGAATACTGTATTATTGTTGAACATCGGTTTCTAAAGAAATAATAAGGAATGCTGGTCGACAGGAGTACACTTGGAGGCTAACATTCATTGGGGAGTTCCGCCCCTACGTACCCGAGGAAATTCCCGCAGGGGGGATGCCAGTCGACAAGAGCACTCTTGGAGGCAAGCAATCTTTGGGGAGCGCCGCCCCCACGGACTCGAGGATATGGGGGGCGTCGTGACGTTCCCTCCTGGAATGACAGGCAACGGCCCTGATTGGATCTGGACTACGCTTTGGACAACGAACTGGAATTGATGCTTTGGGCTGGTGGATATGATGGTTTTGACCTAGTTACTTTGCACAGTAGCGCCGAGGTGACACTCGTGTGTGAACGGCTCCAATACAACTATCATACTGTCTCTGTCCCGGTAAAACCTTGGAAGGCCTTGGAGTACGTTTGAAGTTCGCACCATTGGGTTGGTGGTGTAGGTTCGGTTGAGCAGGCTCCCGATTAGCGCTAGTCTGGCTCTGAGCACTTGTCCCCATAAGGACTTGTGCCAACCTTGGCATGGCCTCCTTGCTCTGCAAACATAACCATGGGACCCAAAAGGCGACTACACACTCGAACGGAGATAGGGGCTCCAAGGGGGGACCCAATAAAACTGCAGCAACCAAAAATATATAAAAAAGATTAAAAAACCCAAAAAAAGAAATAAAAAATAATAACGACGACGCAACCAGCGGTTGCAGCCACGATGTTAACAGTACATCGAGAGCGGTACTAACGATGACAAAAGCAACGGAAAATACAATGACAGTCAAGTCGGACGAAAAACGGAGATAAGCAGACAGTCTGGTCCAGACTGAGATTCCTGCGGCGTTGGGGTGAAGCAAAAAATTATGCAAACGCCAGAGCGTCCTATAAAGGAAAAGTGAAAAATTCTGCAGGACGCTTCGGTTGTTCGAGCGGTGGAAGAAAATATAAAGAACATCGAGAACTTGATGGTCACTGCTCCGATCGTTACCAGAGCAACCAATGAAAGAGTCGTAAATCCTGACATAATAAAGAATCACCCTAACGCCAACGAGGAGATTACGGCAGGAAAAGAAAAGAGCAACCAGACAAATAAAGCGACGTTGTGTGATTGCATCGCCAACGTCGAAAATGTGGCGGAAGTACTTTATTCGGAAGCGGAAAGCAATAACCTCTCCCAAGGATGGTTGCAAAGTACAATTGCCGCCCAGCGACACGAAGAAGAAAGGCTACTCCGAAAAGCGGGGGTTGTTCGGAAAAGAATACAATCTGACTGCAACTCCCCAAAAATCAGCAAAGCAGTAAAGATTAGGCTACTTGAACTAGAGGAGCTTCTAGACCGCAAAGAGCATTATGTAATGATTTTTAACTTTTTAGTCCAACGCGAAACCGACCTCTCATCGGTTCTAGACGTTAAGTCTGAGTAGTGCCAACGGATGGTTCCAACCGGTCAACCAATCCGTGCACCGTAACCCATTCACGCGGTGGCTGCTTGTCGGCCAGCTAGTTCGGAGAGGATTTCGGTCGCGGGTCTCCGAATGGGTTACGCTCAATTACAATATTTTCAGCCACCTGAACATGCCCGTTTTCAAAACGCGTTACCAACCAAAACCATACGGAGAAGCAACCTGCCTTACGTTACTCCGTATTTCTTACTATAAACCAGTCAAAGAACAAAAGCTAATTTGTATTTCGCGTTCCCGAATTTTCGACGCGGTACCGAAAAGTATGCTACTCTAACTCAACCCGACAAATGCTACGTTAAGGAAAAATCAAAAACAACTAAGGTACCGCGTACCGCGCGCGATGCGAAACCGACCTCAGCAGATTTGGCGAAACCCTACCCTCACGACGGCATACCTACCCTGCACTCACTTTCCCGCTGAAACAAAGAGAACCACTGAAAAGGAAAGTCTTTCGTTAGTTAGCAATCCATTTTCTTTATTTTTATGCTCAAATTCTATGTTTAAACAGGCTTTACAAATTTATTGCATACAGTAAACACTAAAGTTTCGAGCGCTTAATAACAATCAAGTTTTCCCTTTTTTTTTGTTCTCCTTAAAAAAATTTGGCCCTAATAACATTACATGAACTCGCGATTTTTTGAATAAAAGTCCTTATATCGCAAAATATTTTCATGGTCTTGGGCTAACGCTTTATGAATATCAAATAATTGTTAAAACGATAACTTGAACGTACGCAAATGCTTAAAACGCACAAAACAGACGCTGGAATACAGAGGAATTTAAAAAGAAAATTTCATGGTTGGTCTCCTCAAAATTCCATACAAAATGCAAAAAGAAATATGAAATATTCTAAATTTTCCGAAAGTATCACCATGAAAATATCTAATTTTCGAAATAAGCTATTTTTGCAGCCTGACCCTATCCATGGTTCTTATAGAAACTATTTGCTAAGATCGAGACTTGTCAAGTCTGTATAAAAGTAAGTCAAAATATTTGTTTGGTTTTATTCATATGCCATTTAGTTATTTTCGCCTAATATTGATTTATTTGAACTAGTGCCCGTATGAATAAGGAGAGAATAATTAAACATGAAATGACTGTTCACCGCTCAACTATCCTAAAGAATTGGATTTATTTACAATGATATCCCCCCATAGGCCTCTTCCCAAGAAACTTAGTGCAACCAACGCTTGAAAACGTTATAAGGTGTGCACGCATAAGATTATAACTTCTTATGGACCTAAAAATTAATCATTGATCACCCAGTGCAGGGGTGCAGAAATTTTTTCGCATTTTTCGCTCAAACCTACCTAACATACATGTGTATCTGACTTGTTTTGTTTGAAGGATCATACGACTAATCAATTTATTTTACAGAAAAATCTGGCTATCAGAAATAACGTACAATTTTGGTCATTTAAAGCAGTGAGTTTTTGTCGGTAATCGATTGGCAGCAAAGGGATTTCGATGATTTTTGTGAGGCTTCAAACTTATCTTCAACACGAAATATCCCAAGTCGTTGGAAACCTATCTCAATTAATTCAACTTGAAGTGTTTATATCATATATGTCTTCTATTTAAATTTTATCGAGATCCCAATGTTCTAGCCAGTCAATTTTCTGACTAGGCTCAATAATTATAAGTAGTAGTCGGTGGGTTTTGGTAAGTCTTATTAAGAATCAGCTTGTCCGTCGCACTCTTCGCATTTTTCAGTCTACGAGGCTTAGTTTAAATTGTTCAGCCAATGTTTAAATATCTATTCCTAACCACTAATACGAGGCAGTAATGATTTATTTAATTTGGTTTGGACACTTTTCAACAGATATTTTATACACGAATGATCTAAACTTTATAGTTGGCCAACGTCCCTACCTGTGTTGGGAGCATGCGCTAAGAAACTTTCAGCTTTTATGAAATAAGGAACGTCTGACGGCCACGGGCTCTTAGTCTTTAAGCAAAAATAAACAAGATTCCGGCTGACATAATTTCTAGGTATTAACGACGTAACAGGACGGATCTGTTTAGTGAATTTTTCATAAGTTCTAAGTAGATACTTTAATGACAAGTGCAAATGCACATATGAATAAAATGAGATACAGTATAAAATTGCTTTGTAACGTAGTGGATATCATATGTTTTGAAGAAATATTTGATTAAAGTCTTCATAAATAATTCAAAATTCCAGCACATATTTACGTGAAAATTAACAAATATTTAAATTATGTTGCATGCGTCCTATAGACAAATTACGTATGTTTTAATCATTTTGATCGTTAACCATAAAGTATCCTTTCCGTTTTGACTTAAATGCTAAAATAATCCTTTTTTTTTATCATAATTGCTATGACCTATCTTATCCTAAATATATACATTTCCCTTTAAACCCAGCAAACATTCATTTCTATTAGTCTTAAATTAAATTAACTTCCCCTGATATAATTTTCACTAATATTATTTCCTTGCATCTCAAAATTAATGCCATCAATAATTTTATAAATTTCTTCTTCTAACCTGATCTATCCTCAATGAATTTCTACATTTTCGTATTCTAACCTCACCACGAAATCGTTGTTAACTGGCATCTCGAATTTTCGAATATATATGAGCAGTCACGTAGCATCTATAGACTATGATGAGTTTGAGCCTCTTTGTTGGTTCTATGCGCATCGTGATGATTTTGTTCGTTTGAATTTGTGATATCAATAACGGTCAACACTTTCAGTTTTAAAAATTTCTACGGCACCATCAAAGCAAGAGGAGATGATACATGCAGTTCTTCATGCAGCAAATTTAAGTCCATCAGAAGATTCGGCTCTGCTTTGATCGTCTGTATGTGCACTCTAGACGTATCTTGTTTGGGCATAAGGTTAACTATCGGTTTTAGATGCACCTCCCGCTGTACCACCACTACCACGCTTTCTCCTTTATTTTTTGTTAAGAAAGTTATTATTCGACAAATGAAAAACAATTCAATTACTCCTTACCCACTGTTAGTTCATATTTTCGTCTGTGGGGGGATAACGAAAAATACAGTATTTTCCTCCCGCGTGTTTTCTCCCTCGTTGCGTCGGACTGTCAATCTGAACCTCCGACAAAACAGATGTGGACTGGGAGTCGTCGCAACTGACGCGGAATGGAACGCCACATGGCGGCAATGTGCAGTTTTATTGGTCGCCAGTGGCATAGTGTTTTGATGGCAACGGTGGGGGGGCATTACCAGATGGATATGCCTCGAAATGTATAGGTGTTTGATTAATATTACGTTTCAAATATTTATATCCACAGATCTAAATATTTGGAGAGAAAAAAAAAAAATATTTTCTGCGCAACGATATCCGCACGAAAGATGAAGTCCGCTTGCACTTCGAGGTCATACCCATCTGGCCGGGTGCAAGGGTTCGGGATCGGAATCACTTCGATTCCCGGGCGTAGGCGTCACATTACAATTATTGGAGGAGCTGGTTAAAGACCGAAGACGAGCAGAAGACTAACGAAGCGCTGCGAGTGAAATCCAAAGGCCACATGCAGATAGCTCCAGCAGTTAAAATCAATAAAAGAATGGCGTCTAGCCCAATCGAAGGAGATCGGGATAAAAGAAGGAAGGAAGAGGCACTTGATGCGCGCGAAGCACCGAATCACAGGTTTCAGACAGTGCCTACAAAAGCAGCGAAGAAAACCGCAAAAACTCCTTCAAAAAGTGCTAGCAATCAAAGTTCGCACAGACGCCTAACAAGGAAAAGGACCTGATGCAAAACAGGCGAGACAGAAGCTCCGACAAAGACCCCGGTAGCAGGCACTGCTCGTAAAGCCCCAAGATGTTCAATCCTATGCGGAGGTGCTGCGGGACATCAGTAGAAACGTAAGGCCCGAAGATACTAACACTGCTATTAATGCAGTACGACCAATGGGGTCCGGCCACATACTGGTCGAATTTGGAGAAGAGGCCGAGAATAAGGAAGTACTCTGCGACGTAGTAAAGAAAGTCCTCGGCAAAAGCGCAACTATAGCCTCGCTCGGGCCGATGGTAACGATCGAATTAAGAGACATTGACTACGACACAGATCTGGCCGAGGTGGAGGAGGCCATCAAAAGGGAGTTCACTAGCGTGGGTGGAACCAAGGCGAGACTGACACCAGAAAACCATAGGGGACAACGCATAGTTGACTTAACCGAAAAGGACACCGAACAATTTCTGAACAAGGGCAAATTACGAATAGGGTGGGTTGTCTGTAGCATACGGTGAAGGGCAACGCCTCTTCAATGTTTCAAATGCCTTGGCTATGGTCACACCACACAAGTATGCAAAGGACTCGATAGGAGTTCTCTATGCTACAAATACGGTGGAATGGGACATAAAAGAAAAGAGTGTACGAAGGAGGCACATTGTATTCTTTGCAAGGATGCTGATCCAAGATCCGTTGGGATCAGGAAAATGCCGGGTGTTTCAAGAAGCCGTAGCCAAGGCAAAATCAGAGCTTCGATGACCCGCATTCGGCAGCTAAACCTACACCGCAGCTCAACCGCCCAAAATCTGCTTGAGCAGTTTGCGAGGGATATGAAAGCCGACTTCTTGCTACTGAGTGAGCAACACCATGATAAAAGTTCAGCATCATAGTATCCTGATGAAACTTGTACTGCCGCCATATGGGTTCGTAATAGCGATTTCCAGGCGGAGGGCTAAGGACGTAGGAATGGTTTTGTGTGGGTTCAGCACTCAGGGACCACCTTCATTAGTGCGTGCCTAACGCCGATCGAATCGATATCATCTTTCCAATCCAAGCTCAATGCTTTGGAGGGCGCTGCTTCGAACGCAGACGGGAACGTGCTAGTTGGGGGAGACTTCAACGCGAAAGCAATCGTATGGAACATGCCTCAAACAGACCCGTGGGGAAAATGAGTCCTAGAAATGGCAGCCAGGATGGCGCTTGTCGTACTAAACACGGGAAATGCGCCGACTTTCCCCCATATTGGCTGTGAAGGAACCCTACCAGACATGATATTTGCCTCGGAGTCCTTCCTGCTTTGGATAAGCGATGTTGTGTCCCGACGTCCGTGCTCTCGGCCTTCTACAATTGGGAGAATTGACGTCCAGAGGTTTGTTGAGGTTCCCACAGCAAGTGTACCGCAGCAGGAGGCTTCGGAGGGGACGGAAGAACTGGCAGCTCAAGACATAGTGAACTCAACTACTGCTTGCAAAGCTTCTATGCCCCGTCGAAAACGCCGGTACGGCAAGCCCCCAGTATACTGGTGGTAAACTGAAATCATTGAAAAGTGAAGTGTCACAAGCTTGGGCGGGAGGCTCAACAGGCACGGAGCCGGGACGAGGCAAGCAACCGCCCATCCCGTCTATGTCGACGCTGTTCATGGTGAAACAGCACTCGAGTATCCACTCTTCACACAGCTGGAACTGGAAGAGGCTGTCCTTTCGTTGAAAGCGAGGAAGGCTCTAGGTCCAGATGGTGTTCCAGCTGAGGTGTTGCGGCTTGTCTATCACTATTGTCCTGACTTGCTGCTCAGCACATTCAACGCTTGCCTTTGGGATGGTTTTTTTCCGGTACGGTGGAAGGTGGTGAGGCTCATGCTGATCAGCAAGGGGAAGGGAAATCCCTAATATCCGTCTATATACCGCCCGTTATGCATGCTAGACACGGCTGGGAAAGTGCTAGAGAAACTCATCAAGGGAAGACTCACTGACCTGTCTCCTCGACAGTACGGCTTTAGAGCAGGACGTTCTACCATTGATGCCATTGCAGAGGTGGTGAGCGCGGTCCAAAAGGCAGAGGCAAATAGTCGCACCAAGCGACGGCTCGTCCTGTTGGTGACACTTGACGTCAGGAACGCCTTCAACTCCGCTAGATGGGTGGATACTCTGTATACGCTGGAAAACTCTTTTCAAGTTCCAGAATATCTAATGTGGCTTTTGAGGAACTAACTAAAGGACCGAAGTCTACTCTGCGATACGACACAGGGCCAACGAAGGTTGGAAATTACATCGGGTGTTGCCCAAGGATCTATCCCTGGTCCGGACCTGTGGAACGTGTCTTACGACGGTCTACTGAGACTTGAGACGCCAGATGAGTCGCGCTTGGTCGGCTATGCGGATGATGTTGTGGCTCTGATCGCTGGAGGCACCGTTGAATAGGCGCAACTTAGGCTAGGTATGCTAATGCGTCGAGTAAGAGACTGGATGACAGCTCGTTGGCTCAGTCTAGCACTGGTGAAACCCGAGTGGTCATCTTGACAAAAAAAAATCCCCAGAGTAGGGATGATCAGTATTGGAGCCATACCGATCGAATCTTGGCCAGCGGTGAAGTACCTGGGGCTACTGATAGAGTCAAAGATGAGTTTCTCTGAGCAAATCAGGGCAACAGCTGAGAAGGCTCAAGAAGATGGCTCTTGATGAGTGCTGTAATGTCAGTGCAACTGTACGGAGCAGAGGTATGGGGCGACGCCCTCAGCAAGGAGGTATAGCGGAAACGTTTGGCACAGGTACAGAGAAGAGGAGCACTGAGAATCGCATCTTCGTATCCGACAGTCTCTGACTCGGCAGTGAGAGTTATTGCAGGCGTGGTACCTCGCTCAACGATTGGCAGCAGTCTTGGGTGAATTGCACAAGGGGAAGGTGGACTGCCCGCCTCACCCCAGATGTGAGACCGTGGCTAAATCGAAGGCATGGTGAGACTGACTTCTATCTGACCCAGCTTTTGAGCGGGCATGGGTGTTTTCAGTCTTACCTGCACAAGATCGGTAAGTCACGGTCCCCTGATTGTCGGTATTGCCCAGGAGAGGAAAGTCAATGCCTGCCACACAATGGGTCAGGCTGCTAAGGAACCTCTACAGGGAGACGGGAGAGCTCACCCCGGATAATATAGTCGTGGTGATGCTCGAGTCGGTTGACAAATGGAACCAGGTGGCACATTAGGCTCGGGCAGTCCTAAAATATAAAAGGGACCCACAGCAGCCGGGGGCGTTGGGGCTGGGGATCGCTTGTCTGGCACTTCCTCTCCCCCTCTCCCCTCCCGCTAGGGAAGGGATCCCCCAGCTTGAAGGTACCTCACGGCCTAACAAAACGAGACCTGGCCTGTAGTAATGTATCAAACGGTTCTTGGCTCGGTTCTCAAGTTGATAGAGAAGGTGTTTAGTGAGTATTCCTGTCGCCTTCTTGCGAGCTTGGGAGTCCCATAATCTGTGCATAAATGGCATTCACCTCCTTACCACAAAAAAACTATTCTGGCCCAGTACAGTGATCCATAGGGGGAATATCTCTATTTCGCTATAACAAATAAGCATGTTTCTGAACCTAAAAAGTAACAAAATTGAAGACCAAGAACAAAAGAAAACGAAAATACGAATAATGTATTATTGTTTAACATCGGTTTCTTAAGAATTAATAATGGATTGTTAAAACTTAAAACTCGGTCTTTTCCTTTCGTTCAATCTGGCCTGGTATAGGACTCACATCAATGGCTGGCTCCTTCGGTAAAATGGGCTAGCCATCGGGGGCGCTCTTTCCTTTTTTTGTGCCCTTGACGGGTAAGGTGGCCTTTCGCTCGCGTGCCTATTTATGGTATAGTGTTATGTGATTCCCTCACATAATACTATGACATAAATTTGCCACGTTTTTAGTTTTCATTTAAAAGAAAAATTCATTGAAATTAAGTTTGTATGAGTTTTTCACTCAAATGAAAATTATAGCCACGCTTACGTTTCGATCTTGATCCGGTTTGGAGGTTGCGAGGGCGCACCGCTACCATCTAGATGCCCCACTATTATTTGTGGGCCATAAGTATCGCCGGTAACGAAGAAGCCTCTTAAGTCCGTCTGTTTTCTCCAGGCCTAGTTTGTCCTTTGAGTCAGCAAGTTTCTTTGACCATTAGTAGGTTACCTCCTTCTCGACTTCGGTCGCTATTTCTTTGACCCTCGAAATTCGTGGATGCGAAATTTTTTGGTAGTGGGTCCTTGTGCTGGAGAGAAGAACCCGTTCCACGATACCGCAACGCTAGCCTGCCAGCGCATTCATGCGTTCTCAGGCAAGGCCAATCTTGGCGGATCTTACCATCCTCTTTCGTCGAGCAGCATGCCATCGCTGCAGTCCTTCACGGACATTCATCAATTTAATTCACTACAAAATTACTACTGCTTGTAACAAATTTTCTTGAATAAACCTCTCTCTTTGTTTCTGGATTTCATACGAAACAGTTGTCTTTTCTGCTGCTAAGCCTTGCTACTTTGCAACAATCTAGGGGATAGTTCGATGTATTCAATGGTTGTAGAATATATCGAATTAGGGTAAACTGGGATTCTGCAAGGAAATAAAAGAACTAAATTTGCTGTACTTGATCGATACAACAGAAGTGTTCGTTATTAAATTATCAAAGTGTATTTATAACAATTTTTCCCTCAATCATCAAAAAGAAATTATTTTAATCGAAAAATATTCGAGCCAAGTTATTTCAATTGAAGGTATGTTCATTAAACCAAAATGTGCAAGACAGCAGTCAATGTAAATGTGAAATTTTATTGATCGCATAATTATGCCAGATGATATTTAAATTGAACTATGATCAGTAAACAATTAAGATGAATAAATTAGAAGGTAGCATTGACATAAATTGAAAATATTGAATCAACAATATGATAAGTTGTGTTTTATAAAAACAATGGAATTGATAAAACTGCTGAATGTGCTGGCTTGTATTTGAAGTTTATAGGAAAATTTTTAACCTTTGTAAGAATCTGGATTCATAAAAACGATTTAAATTTCTTACGTTTTTTCTTAAATAGTCTTTTGAATTTTAATTACGTATTATAACCTGGTTCCGGTCACATACAAAAATCTAGAGTAAATTAGTTGTAATGGTTTTTGCAGGATAATTAAAAATCACATTCTGGCATCCTCCGAGGACCCCTCTTGGTATGTTAAGGGTTAGCTCCTAATCATTTTCAAATAAATCCTCGATCCACTTTAGGGCTTATTTTTTGCATGATCCTTTCCCATGCCAAGCTTAAATCTGGAAGATAAGTGTTCACTCGTTAGCTAGATTTTCAAACATTTGTAACAGATTTGAACAGCTGAGGCTTCAGGAGCCACGCTTGTGGTTTGTACAAAAAATATGCAGTTACAATGTTTATATTTTATGACTAAATTTACTATAGCAAATGATCAAAAAGACTGATAAAATTAGGGTGTGTGTTTTAGTGGGTTCTTTCAGAAAAAAACATATTTAAATACTTATCATGAGATCAAAAATATCGTCTCGTAAAGAAAAATATAATTTTACCACAGTCTTAAATCGTTTAATTGTTGTCATGAACATTACCGCAGTCACAGGACATTCAATTTTATGTCTTAATCGGCACAATTCCATTTTCTCATCCTTAAAGCATTCCCAATAAACTAGATTAATGCGCAAACATTCTTTCACTCATACGCAACCTATAAAGTACATAAACTTTATGGTCCGTAATTTTCTTCGCAGCAAAACAACTTCCCATCGCTGGTTTGTGTGAAAAGCCCCACATACAGAGCATACAAAATCTCTAAACATCAAGTGAAAGCAGATAAAAGTCAACATGAGAGAGTAAAATTAGTGAATAAAATTCGATTTAGCTTAATTCTCTGAATTAATGAACCTGAAGACGTGTTTGTTTCGCAATTAACGACTATCCTATAAAATTACAAATGCTAATACTAATCCAGTTTGACTGCTAGCGAAAATAAACAAACAAACCGAAACATACTCAATACAAAGGAAGAAATTTTTATACGCACGCATACGCTAAACGAAGTTCAAAGAAAGTAATTGCTTCAGCGTGTATGTTTTAATGGTTCTCAGAAATGTTTCAATGGAGACAGGAGCAAAGGACCAGAATGGGAAAAAGCAATAACAAGAACTAGGGTCGTCTTGGCTGAAGAAGAAAATATCAGAATTGGTAGGGAGGCAGTAGGATAAAGACAGTAAAGTTTCATAGGAAAATTGTCTTTCGTTCTGATTTCCATGTTATCTATATACACACATACTAATTTTATGTTGCAAAATGCTATTAGAATAGAATTTGCATTTTAATGTGAATCTAAGTGCGAATATGTGAGCTCGAGGATTGCAAAAGGTGGTGGTGAGTTTCATTGTTTCCCATCACGTTGTACTTATGAGAATCGCTACACAACATGCATATGTACTTGTATACCACGGCGGCTGTGGGTGGCGTAGGATTTCAAAGATTGTAGAACGGGAATGGAAAATGAGGCAATTGAGGCTGTGAAGAACTGTGCTCTACAAAGATTGCTAAGATGGCATTGTTACAAGAGATTAGTACTCAGGCGATAACATTGGAAAAGCAAAGAGTACGTTCGTGAATAAAACGACGAGATTCATACAGATCAAGTTAGATTTGCTTAAGTGTGTGCTTTTCGAGGAAAACATTCAGCACAAAATGAGCTTTTCCTAGCATAGGCCCTTAACAAGGTCATCTAGACTGGACAGGACTATTACAAGAATGTTCCAGTTAATGTTCTTCAAAAAGGAGATGAAGGAAGAGTTTCACTAAGTTGAACTCGGGGATTTGCGTGTCATGAAATTTATCCAAATGTTCATATTCAATTGTTTGCCGAAGTTGTACTATATTCTACTATACGTATCTTATAGATACCATGCAATAACTTTAGTTTCCACTGTAAATTTAATATATAGCTTCAACGGTTTCCATCTACCTTTCTCTCATTTAGAAAATTGAATGAGTTCAGCTGCAATATTATATCGCAGACATGCTTAATATTTGAAGCTGAGGTAGAGGTTTTAATGGTATGACTATTAAAATTCTCTTGCAGGAATAATCCCAAGATACTAACTTAATGAACCGCTAAATTGTGAGCCTTTTAAATCTGCATATGAATGAATGTTGGAGTCATGAGGAAGATGGCTTCATTCCACGAAAGGACGAATATATCAAATTCAATACTGTACAAAAGCCCCATTTTCAAAATGAGACTTATTTTATTATGTGCTTCAATGGATATACCTTATTTAAATGGGCTTTTGAGGAATCTTCATTGAAATTTTAACAGTAAACATCTAAGACATATATCTTTGAATTATTCAAATTGAATACGCAGAATATT
>OZ017740.1:268176320-268298820 GCA_963969285.1 Odontomyia ornata
TGACGTGCTAAGAAAACGTGAGCAAATTCATATTATTTCTTTAAGGACTATATTTTTTCTTTGTTTTGGTGAATGAGTGAAAAGTTTAAGAAACCGTCGCCTATGCAAAAGGCGGCTATACCAATTGCTTTAAGTGGTAAAGATACGTTAGCACGAGCGGAAAACGGTACTGGGAAAACCGGTACTTATTGCATCCCCGTAATCAAGCAAATCGACCCATCTCGTTGACTGCAAGAAAATTCCTTTTCGAACTAAAAAGAAAAGGGACTTTTTGGTGGATTGTTATTGCTATGAAGTTCTGTGGAAAAATCTTTTGTTCATGTAAGCTTCAAGTCAGAGACAAAAACGCAATTTAGCAAAGACTCGAGACAACAGTTGGATAATTGGAGTTGTGCGAGTGTATAGGACAGTTAATGGTAGTTTTGTGCGTGTCCAGAGATTGCTCGGGTCAGTTAATGAATCTACGCGTGCGAATCCGCCAGCGACACAAATTATGTTTCGTAAGCGATTCGAAGGGACGACGAAGACAGGAAAGTGTGCAACATAGAGCAAATGGAATCAGTGAAGACTTTGTGCATTTAGTATGGGTTTTACTACGTTGAAAGGGGAGTATCGCTATTCGTTAGTGGTTATTGGATTTATTAGAAACGCCAAGGTGATGCTCGTCGTAAGCCGCGACAATAAAGCGTGTATTACTGTTGTTTATCCCGATCTGCTACGCGATCTCGAACTGAATTAATGAAAACATTGGATCGAACTTCCTAAACGTGCTTAAAATAAATTTGAGCTTAACCGACAGTTTATCGGCTTTCTTTATATTGTTTCTTCATGAAATGTTAGTAATAGTATTTCCTGTGAAACTTTAGCCAGACTTAATTTGTGGAAAATAGACATTTATCAATCCACAATGGTTATTTCCGCTGAATCTTTTCGCAACTATGAACCGTTCTGAAAAATCTTCTGGCTGAGGGAATTGCTGGGATGTGTTCTAAAACTGCTGTAGCGCCATTAGATAGGATAAAAATCTTACTTCAAGCACATTCCTCTCATTACGAACATTTAGGGGTGTTTAGTGGTCTCAGGCACATAATATTGAAGGAATCATTTTGGCATTGTATAAAGGCAATGGAGCACAGATGATTAGGATATTTCCGTACGCAGCCACGCAGTTCACATCCTTTGAAATGTACAAGAAGTACTTATCGCAGTTTGAACTACATTTAAAAGGTTGTAGTACACGCGGATAAATTTATAGTAGGAGCTTGTGCAGGACTGACGGCTGTTACATTGGCATATCCGCTAGATACAATTCGGGCTCGTTTAGCATTTCAAGTAATGGGAGAACACAAATACACTGAAATTTTGCAGCGTGCTTCGGAAATGTTCCGCAACGAAGGCGGAATACGTGCACTTTACAGAGGGTTTTTTTTTCCTACTTTAACAGGCATGGTCCCGTATGCCGGGCTGTCATTCTACTGTTTCGAGATGTTTAAATTTTTTTTTTGCATGAAGTATTTGCCAAAGTACGCATGCAATAAATGCGAAAGGAATACTGGTGGCCTTGTATTACATATACCTGTAAAACTGGTATGTGGTGGCTTAGCTGGAGCTGGTGCGCGATCAATTTCATATCACTTGGATGTTACTAGAAGAAGAATGCAACTCGCAACGATGAGCCCAGAAACAACAAAATTTGGGATGGGAATGATGCAAACATTAACGTTAATTTACCGTGAAAACGGTATCGTTCGAGGATTATATTGAGGAATGTCAATTAACTATTTAAGAGCAACACCCATGGTAGCTGTTTCATTTTCCACATACGAAATACTTAAACAAGCTCTAAAATTGGATACAGGGATGAAAATTTAATTTTATATTGGCCTAAAACATTTCAATCATTAAAAGTACATACATTTGAAGCAAAAAGTGCATCGTCTTAATGCGTTATTCTCTAAGTTGCAAATAAGCCAATCGATAATATTTTGCAATTCAACGCGACGTGTGGAATTGCTGGCTAAGAAGATCACGGGACTTGGTTATTGTTGTTACTATATCCATGCCAACATGGCGCAGGCGCATAGAAATCGTGTTCTCCATGAGCTTCGACAGGGGCTATGCAGAAATCTAGTCTGCTCTGATCTTTTTACACTTGGTATTGACGTATAGGCTGTGAATGTTGCTAGTAATTGCGATTTTTCACGTATGGCTGAGACTTACTCACATCGTATTGGCCGTTCAGGGCGATTCGTACCTTCGGGTATTGCCATCAATCTAATCGCATATGAGGTTCGTTTCGATTTGCATCGCATTGAAAAGGAATTAGCCCTGAGATTAAACCAATTCCAAAGGTGGTCGATCCTTCGCTTACGTTGCCAACTCGTTACCAAATTTGCAAAGCGGTAACGGAAACGACATGAGCAATTCATCAATCAATGAAGAAGGGAACGTGAGCAAGTGGAAGAACGTGGGGAAGAACGATGTCTGTGAAATAGTTAAATGCTACAAGTGTGTTAGTCCGTGCGGGAATGCGCGAGTGCCTGATTTATGTGTGAATGTATTCGCGTTTTGGATTTATAGTACTTTATGAATGAACAAATTGTGAATGAAACGGCGTGAATGAAAATTTCGATTTTTAATACTTATGCGAGTCGAATGATAAATTATGAAAGGGATTGTAGGGGATTGATCACCAAAGTGTTTTAAGAGTATTGGGAGGAGAAAAGAAAATTAACATCATGAAAAGAGCTAAAAGTTGGTCGCGTTAGCTTTAATGAGGAATTGAGGAAGGAGTTAGATAAACCTGTAAATAGTGCAGAATAGTTTGGCCCAATATATGGGGCCTAGAATGATTTGGCAAAACGAACTCAGGCTCTGATTTCTAGAGTCCAAATAGTAATCAAATTGAATTTAATAGGGATAAAGAAAGAGCGCACTTGGATAAAATGGTGTAAATAATAGACGAGTGGGAGCAGACGAGACCAAAATGTATGAAATAGGCAAATGCAAATGCACAGAATATTTTTTTTTTTTTTTTTTTTATGAACGTTTGCATGCAATCCAGTATGGATGAAAATAAGCTCATTTCGCGTCCATTACTTTATAGGTCTTTGTTCGATACTTCAAGTTCAATATGCGTTATTTCAGGTTTGTGGCAGAGAAATCTTCTACCATCCTGTGGATGCACAGCGGAAAAAGAAGAAGAAAAAAAAAAAAAAAAAAAACAAAAAAGGAACTTCAGATATTGCTACTTTTTCTACGACCGTGCCTGTAAAAAAAAAATGATAGCAACTGCCAATATCGCCATGAGCCATCAGCATTAGGTCCCGAAGTGGGGTGCAACAGGTGGTTGGAAGGCCGAGGTGAAGATCTTCATATTACGGAGCGGCACATGTTGATTGGGAAACGGCGGGACCGTACTCCCTGTTTCTGGGAAACCACACCGTTTGTATGCAAAAAGGCGCATTGTGTATTCAAACATAGTTCAACAAGGAGTGATAAATCAACTGGAAAGTTAGATCCAGAAGAATTAGTCAAATCACTCAATCCATATATTGACCAACGGATTGCATATAAACGCAATATTAAACATTAAAAGCCGTAGAAGAAGTAGCAGCGAGCATTACCACGTTCGAAGACCATACGGTTCTGATATTCAAGGAAGTCTATATGTATTTACACTTTGATAGCTGAATTTTTTAGATGATTTTATACACCCTTAAGAGTTATTCTATGTCTTAATACTCGTGTGTTAAAAATTTGATGCATGGACGCGATTCTTCACTACCAAAAATTTCAGGACTTGCTTACCTTCACATCGTCAGCGAGCGCTCGTCGTCGAGGGAAAGGTACTGTAAGTAACCTCTTAACATTTTTTAATTAAATACTTATTGAAATTTTTTAAACAAAAAAAATATTTATCGAATTTTTTTTAAAAAAAAAAATATTTATTGAATTTTAATTAAATATTTATTGAGTTTTAAAAAAAAAAAAAAATATATTTATTGAATATTTATTGAAATATTTTTTTTGAAAAATATTTATTGAATTTGTAAAAAAAAAGAAAAAAAAAAGAAGAAGAAGAATCGTCGTAAAAAATCTATCTAAGAATTTTTTTTATACATAATGTATGTAGGGTGAAAGTGTGGCATCTACAAGAGCTAACCACAATAATTATAATACTACAGGAAATCAGAGAAAAAATGAATTTTCGTATAATGTTAATCTTCTTTTAATATCAATTTCCCTCTTTCAACGATTAAATGCTTTTCAATATGGTGTTGTAAATTGCTGTGCTGATTGCCATAGAAAAATCATACTGTTCCATTGCTTTAACGTTGTTCGAATAAAAACAAAAAAAATGATGGATTAAATGGAAAATCGGTCTTTTCCTTCCGGTCTTTTCCAATCGGGTATAGGACCCGGTACGGTGGCAGGCTTCCACCCCAAAATATGAGCCAGCCACCGGGTACTTAAAATTTTTTATGTTTCAGGAGACTTAATGGGTTGAGTGGCCCAAGCCAAGTGCCCTTTTATGGCATAAAGTTATGCAATTCAATTGTATAATTCTATTGGTCACCGGGGTACTCCCCTTCTGATGGGAAAGTTCATATAATTCAAGTTATATGAGTTTTCCACTCAGAAGAGGAATACCTGGCCACTTCAACAGTTTAACATTGGATTTATTCCGGTTGGGTGGGCATGAAGGGGCTCCACCACCACCCGGTTGCCCCTCTTTCATTTGTGGGCCCTGAATGTATTTGGGTAAAGACGAGGTCACCCCCAAATTAGTCTTTCTTGTCAGGTTGCACTTGTTCTCGCAACAAGTCGTAATTCCTTCGTGGAGGTTATCTACAGATTTGCGACTTCGGTCGTCCTCTTGATCTCTGCAAGCAATTCGTGAATGCGAAATGTTTTGTAGTGAGTCCTCGTGCCGGGGAAACGAACCCGCCCCACGACACCGCAATGCTAGCCTGCCAGCGCATTCACGCGTCTCCGGACGAGGGCATTCTCGGCAGGAATCAACACCTTCCTCTGCCGAGGCAGCAGAACATCGCTGCAGTCCTTCACGGACATTTATGGAACTCAATATTCACTACAATATATATATATATATATATATATATATATATATATATATATATATATATATATATATATATATATATATATATATATATATATATATATATATATATATATATATATATATAAAGTGTAATTCATTATGAGGTTTGATTTTTAACCTCAAATAAAGGACGTATAGTTGAATTCTATAGTGAAAATTTTATTGTGAGTTGAAAAAACAATCTATGAGATTTTTTTTTAAAGATTATCTTGTTTAAATGTTAACCACAACTATGCGGTAAGTGGCCCATCCTGAGGGCCCAATTTTGGAATACGCGTTCAAACATAGCTACCGGTATCTCACGAATGATGACTTCCAAAGCATCGATTGAAGCTGGCTTATCCCTGAAGACCGGAGACTTCATGTAACCCCAAAGAAAATAATCTAAAAGTGTCATATCACACGATCTAAGTGGCCAATTTACTGGTCGAACAAGTGAAATTAGGTTCTCACCAAATGATTTCTCGGTAAATCTATTGTTTTTCTCACTGTACGAGTATGTGAAGAAGCGCCATCTTGAACGCTGATTTTCGTAATACAGCTGAACATTTTGGAAACGTTGCTGTGGTTTAAGTCTTTCCATGATGAT
This sequence comes from Odontomyia ornata, assembly GCA_963969285.1. Taxonomy (NCBI): domain Eukaryota; kingdom Metazoa; phylum Arthropoda; class Insecta; order Diptera; family Stratiomyidae; genus Odontomyia; species Odontomyia ornata. The sequence goes on from OZ017740.1 coordinate 268,182,038, forward strand.
TTGCCCAACAATACTGACTAAAAATTACATTACAGTTTGGCAGGATGTAATGATTTTACTTTTTCAGATCGAACGCGGAACCGACCTCTCATCGGTTCTAGACGTTAAGTCTGAGTGGTGCCAACGGATGGTACCAACAGGTCAACCAATCCGTGCACCGTAACCCATTCACGCGGTGACTGCTTGTCGGCCAGCTAGTTCGGAGAGGATTTCGGTCGCGGGTCTCCGAATGGGTTACGCTCAATTACAATATTTCAGTCACCTGGACATGCCCGTTTTCCAAACGTGTCAATAACTACTCATCCAGAACGGGAAACCTACGTTACTTTAGTTCTGGATGTGATCTCTCCACAGATCTCAAATCAAAACTCTACAAAATCCTATAGGCGCGTTACCGAATCACCGACGCGGTACCGAAAAATATGCTACCCCTGTAATAAACATAAGCAGTCGAGCAGCCCCGTGGTGATCAGGAGTGGCTGCTCCTGAAGAGAAAAGGTGGTCACCCCGTCGAAACTGCTTAGTTTGTTGTTTTACTAGTGTAAGGTTAACTGCATCCGTCAAGTTTCCATCCTTTAGGCAGAGATGAGTGGTTCACTTCAGCCACTTTAACATCTTTAGGTTTGACATTCCCCTTGTAATGCAACGACCTTCTTCTGTGAAAGTAACGGTTGCTTTTTGTGTAATGTTTGCGTTTGTCTCAAGCCTCCGTGCCCGCTAACTTTAACGAGGCAAAACAATATTGAATTTCTGTAGAGTAGATTAATTGACACCTAATAGAACTTTTCTAAAGACAATAAAAATTGATCGGTGCGTCTTGTAGAGTAGAGTACGCGTGATAAGTATTTTGTAGTGTAGCTTCGTGGCTCGACAAGAACCCGCCTCATATGATCCCGCAAATGCTAGTCGTCAAGCACGCGTACGCGGTCGTTAAGCGAAGCTAGTTAGCTGAGCTCGGTGTTGTTTTAGCTCGCTGACACTTGTGCCAGACCATCGGCACCCGTGTCCTACACGGACATTTCGAAATTCATTACAATGGCGCCCAACGTGGGGCCCGAAGGGGAAACAACACCACTCTCCTTCGAGTTCTCACATTTTTAATTTTGCTGTCGGCAGATGAACCGATTCAATTTTTATTGTCGCCCTCACCATTTGATATTAACGTAGCATACTTTGGAGGGTTCCATAAAGTAAAGATAGAGTCACCGATAAACTCTCTTTTGGTGTTGTTTGTCTTGTCTTCGGTATAATAAGGTCTATAGCATCTTCTGGAGTTCTTCGTTCGTGGTGGCTCAGTCGCCTGAACATGCCGATGATGTTATAGAGTAGTGCGTCCCTTAATGTTACCAAAAGAAAGGTTTGCACATTTTTATACAGGTTGAAGTCGGACAGTTCTAATTTTGAACAAACTGATGGTGCCAGGGGTTTTCAAATACATTGCTTGGAATTGCGTCAGTTTTTGCTGGGAGCTAATCTGATGACCGGCAGTGATAAAATCCGCATCATCAATTAGTCCTGACCGACACCCGATTTGTTTTTATGATTGGTTAGCGGTTTTTATTAGCATACTTTCGTAGAAGACTGGGACTTGTATTCAAAAAGAGGGGCCTAAAATTATAACAACCATCTCTCCACTGCGGAAACAATTGTTTCTTCACTAGTGTAGAGCGAAATCCTTCAGTCTCTCCATGCCTGGGTCGGCATCGAAAAGACTGCCCTGTAATAAACATAAGCAGTCGAGCAGCCCCGTGGTGATCAGGAGTGGCTGCTCCTGAAGAGAAAAGGTGGTCACCCCGTCGAAACTGCTTAGTTTGTTGTTTTACTAGTGTAAGGTTAACTGCATCCGTCAAGTTTCCATCCTTTAGGCAGAGATGAGTGGTTCACTTCAGCCACTTTAACATCTTTAGGTTTGACATTCCCCTTGTAATGCAACGACCTTCTTCTGTGAAAGTAACGGTTGCTTTTTGTGTAATGTTTGCGTTTGTCTCAAGCCTCCGTGTCCGCTTACTTTAACGAGGCAAAACAATATTGAATTTCTGTAGAGTAGATTAATTGACACCTAATAGAACTTTTCCAAAGACAATAAAAATTGATCGGTGCGTCTTGTAGAGTAGAGTACGCGTGATAAGTATTTTGTAGTGTAGCTTCGTGGCTCGACAAGAACCCGCCTCATATGATCCCGCAAATGCTAGTCGTCAAGCACGCGTACGCGGTCGTTAAGCGAAGCTAGTTAGCTGAGCTCGGTGTTGTTTTAGCTCGCTGACACTTGTGCCAGACCATCGGCACCCGTGTCCTACACGGACATTTCGAAATTCATTACAAGGAGTCACGCGTGATCTGTCAAAAAAAGCCTTTTGAAAATCAAACCTCATCATGAATCATCCTTTATATATATATATATATATATATATATATATATATATATATATATATATATATATATATATATATATATATATATACATATATATATATATATATATATATATATATATATATATACATATATATATATATATATATATATATATATATATATATATATATATATATATATATATATATATATATATATATATATATAAATGCACATCGTGTTTAAAAGTGGACAGTTACAAGGAAGTCATAAGTTTAGAGTGGCTTTCATAGTTGACAGCACATTAAGACAAATCAGCACCGACTTCAAGCTCGTTAACAAAAGGATCTGTGTAGTTCGTATCAAGACCAAATTCTTTCATGTCTGGCTAGTTAGCTTTCACGCGCCTATAGAAGACAAGGAAGAGGCAGTCCAGGATGAATTTTACACCACCCTTGAACGCAATGTCAATGTTTTGCCGTTAAACGACATTAAAATTATTCTGGGTGATTTAGATACAAAAATCGACGGAGAAACGGCATATAGAGGAACAACTGGAGGATACGGCCTCCATACAAAGAATAGCAACAACGGACAACGCCTGATAGACTTTGCTACTAGTAGAGGCTTCACAACAAGCATTGAGATATCGATAATATAAATTGAATTCATTTCTGTTAAAACCATCGGCCGTCGAAAAGAAGAATTGGCCACTTTATCTGGTATAAATTCTAATAAAAACAGTTTAAGTGCCCTTCAGTAGATAAGGTACTTGAGTTTCAGGATGTTGAGATGGGAACGCCCCCTGAAAAAAAAAGTCAACCAGCGTTACCAGTCTCAATGTTTTGAAAATATGGCTGAGAACTGCGCAATTCACTATCGATGTGTTCAATGCAACGAAATTTATACCCCCCTGTGGGAGAAAACTGACCCAGAGAGAGCCTAAAGAAAAATTGTTCTGCGTCAACTGCGGTATGCTTGGTCATCAAGCGTTATATTGAGGATGCCTCCGATATCAAGATGCAAAAATTAAATTTATTCGAAAATATATGCAAGTACACGACAGTGTACCATTAGTGGACCAGCAGAAAATACTGTTAATAATGTAAATAGCAATAATGAGCTACTTCCTAAAATTTACCAGCAACTTAATTCTTTATCGGAATGAATCAACAAACAAGATTCAAAAATGAACTTTGTTTTTCAGTACTTAAGTCTTTTAAATGTCTCAAAATAACTTGCTATCTAGTCACCGTGCCATGGATAGGCTTCGTATCATCTTAATCAACATCGACTCCATTGTAACTTAACATTGACGTGACTATCTTCTTGAATTCATTATTAAGCAAAAGCCTGACATCGTGTTTCTCACTGAAATGTCTTGATGTCTTCCTCATTCCAGTTGAACATGAAAATCATCGGTTGAATTTCAAGAAAACGAATTAGAGGGAGTTTTAAACGAAGTTTAATCAAGTTAATCAAAGCAACGTAATCTTTATGATGATTGCAACTCTTTTTCCATGCTCCCTTATAACAGGAATCTAATTAACGATGAAATAGATCTCTATTTGTCGAAGTTAGGAAAGCTGACGTTGGAGACGATCGAGAAAGTAGTTGCCAAGATTAAACATCGAAACAATAGGGAAGGATAAGAAACACCAACTATCACAAGGTTAAAAAGATTGAAAATCCTTCTTCCTACACGCGTTAAGAATATTTATTGGTGATGTTTGGACTACAACCATCCCTCGTTGCCTTTGTTGAAATTCCACCTGAAGAATGTCCGGAACTTAATCCGTCCATACTTCAGAAGTGACGCCAGCAATCAATGGACAGAAAAACTGAGGGATATTAGCCCACAGGACTCAGATGGTGTTTTATTCCGTAAGAAGTCTCGAGTGAAGGTATCGAATCTTGGAGTCGCTAGTGATGCGATAAATCTTCTCGATAGTGCTGGTATCGAAATTGTGTGCACGATTCCGGATAGAAAAAGATACAGGATTATATATGATGGTTGGTAAAAACTTGTCCTAATTAGAACACATTTATAATTGGTTCATCTACCAAACCCTCAGAGAGGGATTTAAATATTTTCAGAGGTCGTTGAAGTAAAAGTTTTTAACTTCAAATCAAGCCTGAGTGGTAAATCAGTGATTCATTTTATTGAAATATCTGCCGGATGGTTCGATGATCTACATATTCTGAAACAATCTTTTCAAGTTACTGAATATCTTGTACGGCTTTTGAGGAACTAACTGAAGGACCAAATCCTACTTATGATACAATGGAGGGCCGACGAAGGATGGAAGTTACATTAGGTGTTGCTCAAGGATCTATCCTTGGTCTACATTTTTGGAACGTGTCATATGATATGCTATTAAGAGTGGAGCTGGCGGATAAGTCGCCCTCGGTTGGCTATGCGGATGGTGTTGCAGCGCTAGTTGCTAGGCGCATTGTCAAACAGTCTCAACTTAGAGTAGGTATCCTTATGCGCTGGGTGAGAGACAAGATAATTGCTTGTGGGGTCACTCTGGCATAGAGATAACTGCAGTGATCTTCCTGACAAAGGAGAGGAACTCTAAATTAAGGATGATCAGCATTGAGGAAGAGTTGGCAAAATAAAAACCATTCGTAAAATACCTAGAGTTGCACTGTAGCCCCTTTCAGATCGACTTCGGAGATGAGTTTCTCTGAGCAAATCAGAGCGATGGGTGAGAAGGCCATTTTAGGCGTATCGGCACAGCGTCAATTATTTCCAACGTAGTGAGACTTAACCCATCAAGAAGGCGGCTTTTGATGAAATCCCTAGAGTAGCTGTACTGTACAGAACAGAAATATGGGATGACACTCTCAGCAAGGAGCTATACTGAAAACGCTTGGTACCAGTACAGAGAAGAGGAGCCTAAGGATTGCATTTTCATATCTGACAGTTTCTGATTTGGCAGTGCTAGCTATTGCCCTCCTTGCAAGAGAGTGCCATACTACTCGTGTCTACCTGCGTCAAAACGAAGGTACAAGGGAGACAGTTCCTCGCGAGGAGAGACAATTTTCACTCAATGATTGGTGGCAGTTCTAGGAGAAACAGTACGAAAGGAAGATGGACTGCATGTCTCAACCCTCATGTGTGAGACCGTGGCTCAAACTTAATCAACCTGAGATTAACTTCTACTAAGCCCAGCTTTTGAACAGGCATCGGTGTTTTCAGTCCTACCTACACAAGATTGGTAAGTCACGGTCCACCGATTGTATGTTTTGTTCAGGAGAAAAATACGATGGCTGCCACATATTTTTTTGAATCCAAAAAATTGGGCAGGCTGCACTGGGACCTCTTCAATGAAACACGAGATTTTTAAATTGGTTGATAAATGAAACCATATAGCATATTATTTTTGGACAGTCATAAAAGGTAAGAAGAATTCACAGCAGCTAGAGACGTCAAGACGATGTGAGTCACTTTGACAGCAACTCTCCCCCCACACCCGCTAGAAGAGGGATCTTCCAACTTAAAGGCGGCTTATGGTTTAGCTAAATGTGGCTTAGCTCGAAGTAATATGTCAAACGGCTCCTGGCTGGGTTCTCATGTTGACAGGATAGTCTAGGCATCTTGCGCATCTGAGAGCCCCTCACTCAAGGCGTAAATAGGTGTCACCTTCCAAACACAATAAAATAAAAAAAAAGAAATTAAATGTCTGAGGCATATTTTTCTTTTGAATATTTTGTTTAAAGTCACTTTATGTGGATTTGAATTAAGACGTTCGCTTGTTTCCTAATTTCCTCTAAATATTTTCATTCTACTTCAATTTTTAAAATGTTAAATATTTTTTCACAAGTTACTTTCTTGAATTGCAGTTAAAATCAGGTATTAATTATTTTTCACACTTCTGACGCTATTGTTGCACTTATCAGGTATTCGAAATCAACACTGTCTTTTGATTAAAAGAAAAGTTATATTTATCTCAAGTTCCCCTCAACTCACTTTAAGCACATTTAATTCTTTTGTCGCATTTGGGTTACACACATCGACACCGCTAATATTGTGAGTCTAATAATCTTCCTATGCTTATAAAGGGTAATCACAAGACCTCAATTACTCACCTGTGACGTCAGATATTTTTAAGTACCAATCACATAATTGTTATTGTAAAGACGTAAACATATGATGTCATCAGTGTGATTAATTGTTAGCTCTAGACTTGTAGCTGCTGTGATGATGTCAATACCGATGTCGTCGTTAGTGTTTTGATTTGCTGTTCATTCAAGTAAGTTTTTGCCCTTTCCGACTGATGATTCAGTGCTTAATATATAATTTTTTACTTTGTTGATAATGTTGAAAAGCCATCGTAAATCTCGTGAACATGTAGAAATATTAAACAACTCCACCGTAGACGGTCCCAAGCCTGTTTGAGAAAGGACCAGGGAGCCCCTTGTTTCTCCAACCTATAGCTTTCATGATTCCTCATCTCAAACCCCCCAATTAAATGGTAGTAAATGCTCTCGGGGTCGCAAACTGGGGTTACTGGTTCCCCAATAATGGGACCTTAAATGCCGAGAAATCATGCTAACTGTAAATATATCTACCACTCTGCTACTACATCCCACTTACACCTCCTTTGTGGGGACATAAGAGAGTGAACGCGAGTCTTCCGTGCCTGATAACGGAATCAACGTAATAACCATACCGCCGGAACGGAAGTTGGCTGACGGGCTAGCTCCCCGTCACTGGAACACCCTAAAATGTTTCTGAATCTGCAGACGGGCTTCGGTATGGATTGGACTCACGTCAACGACCTCACAATCGGAAAAAGGACTATGCCACTGGATCCTGGAATGTCAGATCACTCAATTGCCCTGGCGCTGTTAAGGACCTTTTACAACAGGCCAGTCAATATTCATTTAAGATACTGGCAATCCAGGAAGCAAACTGGACTGGAAACGACATTCAAGACATGAGATCGCACACAATATTCAAAAGTGGGAAGCCTACTCGAATACAAAAATTCAGAGTGGCCCTCATTGTGGACAGGGCGTTCAAATTGCACGTTATTGATTTTAAAGCAATAAACGAACGGTTGTGTGCAACCCCCATACAAGCGAAATTCTTCAAAATCGAGCTGATTAATGTTCACGCCCCAACTGAACAAAAGGACGAAGAAATAAAGGAAACGTTCTACAATCACCTGGAAAGGCTAGTCGACTCATTGCCTACAAACAACACAAAAATAATTCTGGGTGATTTTAACGCCAATGTTGGCAATGAGCTATCTCATCGGGTAACGACTGGAGGATATAGCCTCCACAATGAAACAAATGACAACGGCCAGCGCCTGGTTGACTTTATATGTAGCAGAAATCTAGTCATACGTTTGACTTGATTCCCACATTGACGCATTCATAAAATGACCTGGGTATCACCAGATGGCAACACACAAAACCAGATCGCCCATGTTCTGATCCGAAAATGTAGGGTCTCGAGCATACTTGACGTCCGTACATACTGAGGAGCCAATTGTAACTTATATCATTATTTGATAAAATTAACCTTTCGATGTCGTATGCCAGAGGTATATTCGGCGTCACAAAAATTTGACATTGAAAGGCTCCAAACGGCGTCTGTGGCCTAAAAATTTCACGAAGACCCTCGAAAACCACTTGGATTCCATCTTATCAGACGCATCGTTAAAAACGAGCAACGAGCTCTGGATGGAAGTGTACACGGCTATTTAGACCATAGAAAAACAGACGATCGGACAAAAAGCCCGGCGCAAGAGGAATGATTGATCTGATGATGAGTGCCAAAATGCGTTAGATAAAAAGAATCGGGCGTACAATGAATACATAGGTAGGAAAACCAGGACGAAGATGGAATACTATGACGACCAATTGAGAAGTATAGATGTAAGTTTAGCGAGCAACAATAGAAGATAAGCATACGAAGTAGTCAAATGCCTGAAATGTGGTTGTTAGCCCAAACCCACGCTCTGTCATGGTGAAATCAGCAATATCATCGCTGATGAAACCAAGATTAAAGAAAGATGAGCATCATATTTCAAGAACCTCTTTAATCCTCCACACAGCTCCAGAACATCGGAGACCAAAGAGGTCTGCGGAGAGTTTTCATTGTCCCCACTAACTCTGGATAAAATTTGTTCCATCATCAAACCCAAAAAGAAAAATAAAGCGCCGGGCATCGATGAGATTCCAGCGAAGCTCATCAAATATGGTGGCAGTACTGTTCATAAACTTATTCACAAAGTCATCCAGCACATTTGGCAACAAGAACATATGCAAAAAGAGTGGAGCTCATCAATTATATTCCCTATCCACAAAGAAGATGACAAGCTAAAGTGCGAACATTATAGAGGCATATCACTACTTTGTACGGCGCACAAAATATTTTGAAAAATCTGAGATAGTTAAATTGGATCATACTCTGACAGTATTATTGGGAAGTATCAAGGTAGTTTTAGAGCAGGTATATTGACAATAGACCAATTGCTCACTGTCAAGCAGGTACTTGAAAAATTTTGGGAGTTCAACATAGACGTACACCAAATTTTCGTTGGCTTCAAGCAAACAAACGACAGTATTAATCATAACACACTGCATCAAATAATGCTTTGCTTTGGCATCCCAGCCAAATTAGTGCGGCTCACCAAAATGACAATGCAGTCGATGATCTCCCAAGTCCGCATCAATAACCAACTTACCGATAGCTTTGACACAAATATTGGCCTTAAGCAGGGAGATGGGCTGGGCTCGTCAAGCCAAGTAGTAGATGACATCAACATTTTGTCACGGTCATTAACAACTGCCAAAGAACTCTTCCTGAAACTCGAAAGCGAAGGAAAACTAGTAGGGCTACAAATCAAAGAAAATAGAACAAACTTATGACACAGTCAAGGAAAAATACCTTAAATACACAAAAATATTACACTTTGTGAATACAATATCAAATTTGTTAGCGAATTTGTGTATTTAAGCGCCGAAAAAACGAAAACGGGTAGCGAAAGAGACGAAATACGCCGTAGAATACAGCTCGCAAGTAAAATATTTTATTCAGTTTTGACGATCTTGAAAACAAAGCTCCAAGCATACAAATCTGTGATAAGACCTGTGTTATGCTATTGGTGTGAAATATGGACCAAGCGTCCGCAAATATATTGAACGCCCTTGAGCGACGGGTCCTGAGGCGAACGAAGCTAGACGGAGACCAATGGCGAATTCGATACAACCATGAGCTACATGAAATTTTTGACGAACCTGAGGCCTCTACGATTGTCAGACTGCGGAAGCTGCAATGGGCTGGCCACATAAATCGTATGGACGAACAACGAATACCTAAAATGGTCTTCGTTGCGAGAACAGGAGGTCCGACGCCAGTGGGAAAACCAAGGAAACGCTGGTCTGACTCGGTCGACGAAGACATTTCATTGCTGCTCGGATTTCGAAATTGGAGGACGCGGTCAATGGACCGAAACAGTTGGAGGCTATTTGCAGGAAGCAAAGGCCCGAGAGGGGCTGTAGTGGTAAGAAGGAGAAGAAATGTGAAACTGCTTTTTAGGTTTATTTGGAAATGGCTACGGATGATGGTGCCCATTTCATAAATTGTGTATAAAGCCCCTCTAGCTGGAGCATGTTCCTGCTATCTCAATGTTTTGTTAATGTTCTTTGAAATCGTTTTGTGAATGGGGCATGCTCCTTAGACGACTACACAGGCAATTTCAGGTTCACACTTTGGAAGTAGTTTGCAGTATATAGGGATATTTGAATTCAATGTTGTTGGGAATCATTTGAAGTTTCTATTAGTTTTAATATGACTTACAATTAGCCCATACATAATATTTAGACCAAGCTCAAGTATTAGTTCTAAACTTTGACTTTGTCATTAAAAACCGTTTAAAGACCAAAATCAGTAAAATCTAACATCCTATAAATTTTTTTTTTTGTGTCTGAAAACCCTTGCTTCAGTTTAAACAACTAAACACATCTCCTTCCAAGAAAACATCATGAAGTCTTTATATTATTCACGATGGGATCCTGTGGTTTTATATCCTGCTCAAACCTTAAATCCAATTTTATTAGCGTCTGTACGTGTGTATATTTGAATGTTTAGTTTTTCAAACATTTTTTCTTTTCTGTAGTGTGATGTTAAATGTTGAGTGAGTATGGAGGGAACACAACTTCCGTTGTGTCTCTGTCCTTTACGATGCCTGAATCATTAATGCAGAACAGTGAATTGTCCACTGGCAAACACGTCCGCGAAAAATAGATTTTGGTTAGTCTTTATGGTCCCAAATTTTAAATACAAAAAAAACCGAAAAAAGGAAAAGAAAAGACCGTTAAAGTATACCTGGAGGTAGAGAATGGCAGATGGTGTGATTTCGTTGCATTTGCTAGAAAGACTAGTTAAATAAAACTAAGTGTAGTTGTCCTTTTCTTGTAATGAGTGGGAATATCACAATGTTGTGGCGACGATGATGTTGGGTGGTAGAGAAGTCCTTTTACAGGAAATTATACCATCATTGTTTGCTGGTTGGTTGGTTTTGGTAAGATCAAATTTGAGGATATTAAAGAATTTCCGGTTTTGTTTTTTTTCTTTGTTGTATTTTTCCTTTTGTTGATGTTATGGTCTTTATTGTCTTCCATTTTGGTCTTTTGGTTGTTCGTTGTTCGACCAAGAAAATAATTGAGTCATGATTTCCGGTCAACGAAATTTTACTTTGAGAACTTTTTTCTCTTATGCAACGGATACCATTGGCTGTTTTGGGAAGGGGTTTTTAATTTCCTTTTTATATAAATACAGTAACGTGGTTATTCATACACGTGAGAAATAGAAATGTATGTACCACGATTTCGGGATCGAATTAAAAAAGTAACAATTTTCGAAAAGAAATCTTTTATTTATTACGTGTGTAGTATGACAACAACTAAAATAAGACTAAATAAATGGCTTCAGGAATTCATGACACTTTGATACTCGTACAAAATTAAAAACCAGAGAAAAATAAGAAACCTAAGCAATAAGTAGTATTTAAAATGAAGCCCTTTGTCCTCTCTTGGGAACAGAGTCCACCAATGTTTTGGTGCATTCAGCAGGGATATATATATTTTTTTTTGTTAAGGCAGCGGGAAACCTGAAAAAAGTAGAAAGACAGCAGATAAAAAATCTGTTGGAGCTGTATAAATTATGTGGGTATTCACCAGCACAAAAGCCTAACCTGCCGACCACAACAGACCCGAACTGGAAAACGCTTTCGCATTACTTTAGTTCGGCAGTGCATGTCACTTTCCGGTTTCCACTAGCTTTCTTGATCATGTGTCATTGGGTTGAGAGTCCGCAAGACACCCTTCCTGTCGCCTCAGTTGTAGAACTGTTTCAGTGTACTGGAAAACTAGTTGCCAGTTAACTGTACTGCTCAGCATTCTTCCGGCAATCGTGTCTGTTTCGATAGCACCAATGCAGTTGTTTAGTGCAAGTCTTTGAACTATGAATCGTCCACAGTCAAAAAATGTGTGCTCAGCATCATCCAACTCTCCTAGGTAGTAACGACAGAAAGGATCTCTTACTTTCCCTACCCGATGCAGATAATTTCAAAAATACCCGTGGCCAATTTCGCTGCCATGTGATAAGTGTGTGCATACGAGCTACAGCCATAGGTCCTGCCCACCCTATCGGATTGCTTTGTAGGTAGATGTTTTTGGAGCGAGGAGAAAAAGGGAGCGAGGGTTAACTCACGCAATGAAGCGTTCTTGGACTCAATCATCACCGAGCCGAGTTATGGTAATTTAAATTAATTAATCAAAAACATTTACTTTAAATTGGAACATTTCAACCAAATATTGTAAGCAAGGCAGGAAGTTGGGTAGGAAGACTCAGGAAATCCACAACTTCCTCCCAGTTAAACGAATGGAACTTGGACCATCGCGCTTACGTGGACAAAGGAACCTGCTTTTTTGGAACGAGCTAGTGGGAAAGTGATTAGCAGGAGTTTTGGTGGCGAACGTACGTGTGGAATTTGTGGAGGAAGGGTAACAGGAGGTGTTCAATTGTAAGGTCAAATGAACTGCAACGGAGACTTACAGGACGCCGGCGGAAGTATTCAAGTAAGGATAAGTCGAAAAGGCAGCGCGGAGGGTATCCAAGAAGGACATTGTCGATGGTGGACTTCGCCTACAAGATCTCAGCAAGAATCGGAGGCTGGATTAATTAACACCTAAGGGGCCTCTTACGAGCAAATCAGCAAGAGTCGTGGATTTGCACTGATTGTGAGTAGTTTTGCGTTTGAATAGAATTATATCTTAACTTGATAAAATTGCAAGATTGTGATTTGAATTTGATTGTTATTTCAACATTTTAATTATAACGTTGGAAAAATTGAATAATTTTTTTAACTTATTTAGTACAAATCTTGTACATGTTGGTTAGGTTGGTGGATCACCGTGCGGAATTAAGGTGAGATAGTGCTCGGAAGTGTAAACCAGCTACATAAGTTGATTAAAAGTGAGTGTTAGGTCGTCCGTAGTGGTAGAACCGAGGAAAAGTAAGAAAAGAAGAGCAGAATTTCCACCTGGGTGTAAAAAAGTGGTGTTCGTAGGAAAAGTTTCCTGCTAAAATTGTACCGGCAAGCCGAGTTCTCGCTTGTTGGCTTATCGGGGCTCATTGGACAAGCAAGTGACGCTTCCACGCCCGTCTTCAAATGAGCTTACCCGGGGCCACAAGCCCCGCCAAAGCACCCTATTCTTTTTGGGTGTAACAATGTTTTTCCATTATAAAGTTAGCAGATCAATAAGAATAACACTTGCAATTACCAGCGCTGCGCTCTCCGTAACTGCTCGCAATTTTAAGTAACGCATTTCATTGCACATTCAGCAAGCGCTTTTTGTATTTTTTATATGTCATTGCGTCAGCTCATACCTCTGCCCCACAGAGCATTATGAGATGCGCAGTCGACATAAGGAGTCATCGCCGTGATTGACGGGGCCCTCCGATATCCGCCGTGACTGGTTAGATTTGCTATCACCTTTGCTGCCTTTTCACTTACTTTATAGATGTACTCCCAGTACTTGAGCTTTGAGTCAAGAGTCACACCTAGATATTTCACTGCATGAGAAGTGGCTATAATTGGATTTCTAATTGTGACTGAAAGATTAGTTGGAATTCTTTTCCTGGTTGAGATGACAATTTCGGTTTTCACTACTGCTAGCTCAAGTCCATGTTTTTCAAGTCAGTGGCTAATTCGCCTCATAACCTGATTTATTTTAAGCTGCGCAGAGTCCACAGTTCGTGATATTATCACTACCGCTACGTCATTGGCATATCCGACTAAGAAGGTGTCTTGCAGCATTTGTAGAGAGAGTAGCACATCATACGTTGGAATCCTCAGATTAGGCCCAAGAATAGATCCCTCAGCTGCACCGGTGGTGACTCGTTTCTTTCTTGGTCCGTCAAAGGTTTTGAATCGAACCGCCCGATTTTGGAGGGCATCACTTATCACAGCGTACAATTTTGTATGCAAAATCTTTGCACAAGGGTGTTCGGTATAGCAATCCACCGAATTGAAGTAAGGGCATTTTTTATATCTAGAGTAATCAGAACTACGATTGACCTAGCCTGATCACAAGTTTTTTCTGCTATTTTGACTGCATCAACTACTTTGTACAGTGCATTGATAGTTGAATGTCCATTTCGGAAACCATGCTGTTTCAATGAGAGGTCACCTAAAGCTTTTATTTTACTTCGAAAGCTTTGCTCGCAAAATGCTTACAAACAATTTTCCACAAGTTTCCAACATATAAAGTGGTCGCTGAGCTAACGGAGAAATCCCATCGCCTTTGCCTTTAGGTATGATCACGAGTTAGACCATTTTCCATCGCATCGGGAACGGTTCAGTCAAAAGGGAGGATTTAAACGTTCGCAAAAGAAGCTCTGGGCCGTATTCTACAAGTTTAATTGCTTCTACTGGAATACCATCAGAACACGGTGCTTTCCTGTTCTTCATTTTCGAGGTGGCAGCCAAAAGTTCTTCTTCAGTTTTTTCAAGGATATTGCTCTCCAGTAGGGCGTGCAATCTATCCTTCCTTTCTTGATGTGTCGGGAATAGAGCATCAACAATGTAGCATAACTCGTTGGCTGCAAGTATGGTGCTAGGTTTTATACTGCTTATCTGATATGTTACAATCCTGTAGCCATCACTCCATGAATTGGTGTCTATTTTTAGGCATAGCGCTTGCGATTACAGCGCTCTTCTCAAACACCCTAGAAAGCTCCTTTTTAGCAACGAGGGGGCATTTTGTCTGAGGGGTAAATTTTCCTCAGTCCACCAGTGAGCCTGCGTTTCTCCATGAAATTCTTTTTGGAGTGCATGGAAGCGGCACATGCTCACTGGATGTATAACATAGTGACTATAACCTGTTTTGCGGCATGAGTCTCTCCAGGAAGTCCCTCTAATGTACTTATTGATTCAATAAATCACGTTTATCCAGCTTTCGGAGATATTAGACCATTCGTATATCAGCTTACTTATAAGAACACACAGGTGATTTCACATTTCCTACAGACCCGGTGCGCTGAAATTTGCGCACAATTCTCCCGAGTGGGGACGTTTGGTCGATTATGCTGGCCAAGAAAATCACAAAGTGCACGAAATGCATTTTGATTTGAACGTCCATTTTCGTAAAAGGTTTCAACAAGCTTACCGCGCTGCTCAATTGTGTACCTCTCCGTGCTTAAATTCATCAAACACTGAAACAAAATAATATCAAATTTAGTTGAGTTGTGACTCTTAATTAACATCGTGCATTATGTTTGGACTACCCTTTATGTTTATCTCTGTACGAATACTCAATTGAACCAGTAACTTGAACACAGGAGATTCATTTTGTGTTATTTACTTATGCTATAAATTACAGGGTGACTATAAAAGTGTTATTTCACAGAAATATTATGAAAACAGATTTCATTAAGCTTCTTCAAAAATCACAGAAAAATTTCCCGTTTTGAGTTGAGTACATTTGAAAAGTTACTTAAGATAATTTTCAATATTTAATTGAACTATTACAGACAGATTACATACATATGTTTGCATAGTTAAATTGAAACTTAACTTAAAGATTTTTAAATATCAATGTATTCCTGGTTGTAATCGCAGAATTTTGAAAAATGTTGTTCTTTTCCTTGTTTCAGACCCACCATTGGTCACATTACGTCTTGGCTCAACTCTAACACCAGACGATATCAAAGAAGGGGATGATGTCTACTTCGAGTGTCACGTACAGTCGAATCCTCCCTGGCGGAAATTATTATGGCTACATAATGTAAGTACTACTTTATTTATTTCAGTTTTTTTTTCATTGCCTACGGATACGTTAATAGTCCCTGTATAAAGTTTGAGGAATAAAGCCATTTAATCAACTTGAACAAATACAGTAAATTGATATGAGATTGCACCACATATAATAATGGGTGTTGTTGCAATCACGGAAGTCACCGCAGCTGTAGACATTAGTTTTTGGCAGAGGCTAGCGCTCAATTATGTCACTGGTCTTCCAGGATACCCTCTGCCCATGCTGTTATCACCCTACATACAGAAGAAACGAAAGGAGTGGTCATTTTGAGAAATGAAAAAATTGGATTTAAAACATACGGGCCATTTTACTGAATTAAAAAAAAAATTAATTCAATATAAAATATCAAGTCAACTGAAAATATCAAATTGATCCCAAAAGGCAAATTAAATGAAAGAAAAAAGACAAGGAAATATTCCAAACAATCACAAAATAAATTGATTGCCGAAAAAAATATGAAATATTCATATGTATTTATGCCAAAAGAAAATAACGAAAATTACTCACTCTTTCTGATGCTGCTGAGAGCTCCGCAATTGGAGGGGGATAGTGAAAATTTACTGTTAACATTTTTTTTTTGTTATGTGATGACAGAGAAGTTTAACTAAAATCATCAAAATATCGATCACTAATTGGATTTACAATTTTTAGTACACTGCTGCCCTCCTTATGTCTTATGTCAGAATAATACAGATTAGCAACTCAAATTCACTATTCTTTAGTTCTTTTCAAATTTACTGTTCCCTTTTTCAGTTAATAATTGACTATTCTATATATCGGGTTCAAGGAACCTGCTCCTGTTCCTTAGGATGTCAATGTAATTCAGAGTGAAAAATCTCTATTTCACAATACTGACACTTACGCCCAGTGAATACTGGAACAAATCGTTTGCGCAATTGATGATTACCAACAGTTATGAGCAGCCACCGAAATTTGTCATGCCTTGGCACTTCGCGCTAAGGACTAGTAATTTTTGCACGATGGAGTCACAAAGGCTGTCTTCGCCATTCCACCGAATGCAAAGAATTATCGCCGATAAGCGTTATACACGTCTTTTGCTTAGCGTAAATAGATTAGAGAACACAACATCCACTCAAAATTATAAAAAATTTCACTCGACAGTTTCTTGCAATTATTTCTAATCAAATTTGCATTTGTGTACTTCAAGAAACGTTTGGAAAGCCCTAACGATTAGCCTCTTCGACTAAAAACTTCTTCGCATTTCCTCGTCTTCAACTTTTATTCACGGATACCAGGAGCGAAAATTTATCTATTTCACAATTCATAGATCCTCTTTTATTATCGCCTTTCAAACTCGTCTTCGTTACCTAACTCTTTTTACCAATTACCGCTGCCGTACCGAGGTAACGTGATCAAAGTTCAATACACTTCAGTTCCGTTCCTCCATACATGTTTTCACCTTCGACAAATGCAACAATTTCCATTTGCATATATGGCGATTTATATTTAACCATGATAACGCAAATAGTCATACACACGGAAATAATTGTTTTTGACGAAACTAAAAAGAGCAGTTTTCCTGCGCCCGGGTGAACTTGAACCCAGGGCCCCATAGGCTCCCAGACTGAGAGTTCACTGCACTTGCACCTAGACAATCTTCGAATAAACTCTCATCCATCGAACAAACAAATTCAATTGCGCAAATCATTTGAATGCTTACATCAGTATTTTAATTTTTCAATGGGCAATGGTATAACATTTTTTTTATTAGAGGGGAAAAAAGGCATTTTTGTCAGTATAGTAACGAGCAAAATTTTCTTAGTAGGAAATAAAGCATGGGATTTTTTAGTGAGAAAGATAGGAGTGCTAAATTTTTTGTGTTTTAAGTAATAGGAGTGGAAATAAATTTTTAAGGAGGATGGGAAAGAAAAGAGTAGGTAAATGGTGAGTTATATGAATATATAAAAAATAACAAAGGAAAAAACCCCTCATGGGATTCAGGTAATGACCCTGATTTGATCAGTACCACGCTTTGGGCAACGAACTGAAATTCATGCCATGGGCTGGCGGATATGATAGTTTGGACCTAGTTGCTTTGCACGGTAGCGCCGAGGTGACACTCGTGTGTGAACAGCTCCAATTCAACTTTCATACCGTCTCCATCCCGCTAAAACCTTGGCAGGTCTCAGAGTACGTTCGAAGTTTGCACCATTGGGTTGAAATAATAAAGAACCATCCTGAAGTCAACGAGAAGATTACGGCACGAAAAGAAACAAGTGACCAGGCAAACAAAGTGACGATTTGTGATTTCATCGCCACTGTCGAAAAGGTGATGGAAGTACTGTATTCGGAGACAGAAGCTGATAACCTTTCCCAAGGATGATGCCCAAAAAATACAATTGCCGCCGAGTGGCATGAAGAAGAAAGGCTATTCCGAAAAGCGGGAGTTTTCCTGAAAAGAGTACAATCTGCATGTGACTCGCCAAAAATCACCAAAGCAGTAAAGATTGGGCTCCTTGAACTAGAGGAGCTTCTAGACTGAATAGGGCACTATTGGAGGAGGTGAATAAAGGCCGAAGGGGACCAAAAGGCCACTTAAGAGCAAAAAACTAAAGAAACGCTTAGGGCAAAATCTAAAAGGCACATGCAGATAGCTCCACAATCAAAAATCAATAAAAGAATGGCGTCTAGCACATTCGAAGGAGATCCGGATGAAAAAAAGAAGGAAGAGGCACATGATGTGTGTGGAACACCAGATCAGGGGTTCCAGACAGTGCTTACAAAAGAACAAAAGAAAGCCGCAAAGAAACGCCTTCAAAAAGTGTCAGAAGGTAACGTTCCCACGGACGCCCAACAAGAAAAAAGACCCGATGCAAAACAGGAGAGAAAAAAGCTCCAACAAAGGCCCTGGCAGCAGGCACTGCTTGTAAACCCCCAAGATTTTTGATCTTACGCGGAGGTACTCCGGGGCATCAGGAGAAACGTAAGGCCCGAAGACACTAACACTGCCATTAAAGCAGTACGACCAACGTGGTTGGGCCACATACTTGTCAAATTTGGGGGAGAGGTCGAAAATAAGGAAGCATTCTGCGACGAAGTAAAGAAAGTTCTCGGCAAAAGGGCAGCTATAGCCTTGCTCGAGCCGATGGCAACGATCGAAATATAAGACATGCACTGCGTCACAGATGTGGCTGAGGTAGAAGAGGCCATCAAAAGGTAGTTCCCTAGCATGGAAAGGATCAAAGTGAGACTGAGACCAGAAAACTATAGAGGACAACGCAGCAAAAATCAGAACTTCGATGACCTGCATCCTTCAGCTAAAACTACACCGCAGTTCAACCGCCCAAATTCTGCTTGAGCAGTTTACGTGGGACATGAAAGCCGACTTTTTTCCGCTGAGTGTGCAATATCATGATAAAAGTTCAGCATCATGCTTTCCTGATGAAACTGGTACTGCTGCCATCTGGATTCAAAATAGTGGTTTCAATGTAGAAAGCTGTGGACGTGGGGATAGCTTTGTGTGGGTTCAGTGTTCAGAGACTGCTTTTGTTAGTGTGAACTGCACTGTCTTCAACGCAGACGGGAATGTGCTCGCTGGGGGCGACTTCAACGCTAAAGCAATCGAATGGGGCATTCCTCAAACAGATCCGTGGGGAAAACGAATCCTAGAAATCGAGGCCAGGACAGCGCTCGTCGTACTAAATACCGGAAATACGCCGACTTTCCACCGTATTGGTTGTGAGGGAACCATACTGAATGTAACATTTGCCCCGCAGTGCTTAGCACGGAGGATATACAATTGGAGAGTATTATAGGACAACTCAGCCAGTGATCAACAATGCATTCTACTTGAGATTAGTGATGTTGTCTCCTAACGTCCGTGCTCTCAGCTTTTTATAATTGGATGGAGCATCGGAGGGATGGACGTCGAGAGGTTCGTTGAGGTTCTCACAGCAGGTGCACCACTACAGAGAGACTTGGAGGGGAGTGAAGAACTGGCAGCTCCAGACGTGGTGAGCAATTTGCCTTCGCAAATTGATCAGCAACAGCAAGGCTCGCTGCTGGCAAGATCTAGTGGACAATGCAAGGATCCGTGGGGTCTTGGCTACAAGCTAGTTATGCGGAAGCTTGGTGCCTTACGGAAACCTTGCATACATGATGCGGAACAAATGGACGAGATAGTTCCGGCACTCTTTCCCGCCCATCCTGTCCATGCTGACGCTGTCCATGGTGAAACAGCAGTCGAGTGTCCACTCTTCACACAGCTGGAACTGGAAGAGGCAGTCCTTTCGCTGAAAGCGAGGACGGCTCGAGGTCCAGATAGCTTTCAAGCTGAGGTGCTGCGGCTTGTCTATAACCATCGTTCTGACTTGCTGCTCAGCACACTCAGCGCTTGGCTGCGCAACGGGATTTTCCCAGTACGATGGAAGGTAGCGAGTCTTATTCTGATCAGCAAGGGGAAGCAAAATCCCGGATTGCCGTCTGCAATCAATCAATACTACCATAGATGCAAAATTAGAATTAATGTTGCAAAAACGAAGTCAATATTCTTCACCAGGAAGCGTAAGCCTGCTCACCTACCCGAGCGACCAGTAAACTTTTTAGGGCAAACTATTTCCTGGAGTGAGGATCTCAATTATCGTGGACTTATATTCGACAAAAAACTAACCTTCAGCAGTCATATCGAGCATTTTAGCTCCAAACCATTTAAAGCCGTGCTCTCGCTATACCGCCTTCTTAATCGTTATTCGCGTCTCAACACCGGAAACAAAGTCCTCACCGTCAAAATAGCAATCCAACCGATCATCCGATACGGCTCACCTACCTGGCTCCCCTGTGCTAAATACCTTGTAACAAAGCTTCAGATGATGCAAAATAGATACCTGAAAATGGTACTAAATAAACCCTTCTACTATTCTTCTGAAAAACTATACAGCCTTACTGGCGTTAGTCCAATTTATAAACTCGCTGCATCGCGCCAGGATAAACTAAACACGAAAGCAAATGACTTGCCCAATCCACTAATTTGTGCCCTGGTAAACTGAAAACCAGCAATTGCTACCACTTATCTCTTTGGCCGTAACTTAGGCTCATAGATTTTAGCTAGTTATAAGAAGATAGTTAAGTTATGTTAAGCTAATACTCGTAATAAGTTCAATAGAAGTTTTTGCCAAAATTTTCCTCTAACAAATTAGAATGTGCACATAAAAATACGATACTACTCGTAGTTTTAAGTAATGTTCAAACGATGGTGAAATGACTTTGTCAGAACACCTACTATATTATAAGACCTCTGAACGGCATATATTCTAATAAAGAAAAAAATTTTATGTATATAATTTTCATTTCAAACGCCTGTTACTTTTTTGATAGCCATCATGTTAATACAACATGTTCCATCGTGGTCCCAATTTTGTTTCAATATAATGCTTAAATATGCATTACAAGTAAAGCTATGAGGCAAATTGTTTAAGAAAGTACTGCACTACTAGTAGATGAAGCATAGAAGAACTGATAGGTCAGCAATCGCTTATATTCCCAAAAGACGTAAATTCCACTTCGAGATCGGCATATCAAACCTTGCAATCACACTGATTTTCTACTCAAAATTATTTTACTCCATCCTTCCAAAGCTGACAGACAAAAAATCCACACTATAAACAAGTTGGGTCGACAGATCTATGCTCATGTCAGAAGGGTTTTGTACTCAACTTCTCAGAAATGCAGTCACCAGCAATGAATGACGTCAAGTAATATGTCAAAGAGATGTGCACGTTTAAAAGAAAATCCATTGTTTTTTTACTTTCAAGGGTCGCCATTTTGTTGCCAAATCACTCAAATCATGAATTCCCAAAAATATTAAAGTTATTGACCTTATTTCAAGGAGACCAAATCAAAACTGCAGTGACTGATTCGATGGAAAGTCCATAAAATATCAAAATCATGTTTTATTGTTGTTGTAATTGGAGAAATTTCAAACAACTCCCGTCCTCAAATATACTGAACGCTTTTGATCGGTGGGTCCTGAGGCAAATAATAGGAGCGAAGCTAGACGGGGACCAATGGCAATTTTGATACGATTTCGAGCTGTATGAAATTTTTGACGAGCGGAGGTCTCAACGATTGTTAAAATCCGGAAAGCTGCAATGGGCTGGACACATGAATCAAATGGACGAACAACGGATACCCAAAAAGGTATTCGTTGGGAGAACTGGAGGCCGGAGACCAGTGGGGAAGCCGAGGAAACGCTGATCTGACTCGGTCAATGAAGACAGTTCATCGCTGCTCGGATTTTAAAATCGGAGGACGCGGTCAATCGACCGAGACAATCGGCGGCGCTATTTGCAGGAAGCGAAGGGCCGAAAGGGGCTGTAGTGCTAAGAATAAGAAGAAAAAGATAGCTTCCGTGTACATCATTCGATTCTCATCAAACTTACAAAGTTTAAGGGCCTTATGTAGGACTACTTAAATATCATACTATTATTAAAAAAGTTGAGCAAATTTGGACTTCTAAGGTATTTTCTGTTATTGTACTCATAAACACCTATCTCCATAATTTTTTTAGATTTTTCGGATCACAGGTATCCAATCGCGAAGGAGGGACAAACATTTTCGTGTATTTCTCCTCCCTGCGTGCCCCTCAAGGCAAAAAGTTTCAAATTAAGATCTGTTTTGAAAAGCTCTGATCAAGACTTTTCATTTGATACCCATATTGGCTACCTTTGATGAAATTTTTTTCCGGGGGCCACTCTCCTATGTGGGGAGACCCCCTTAAATAGCTTATAATTTTTTTTGTAGCTGAACTTTGAAGAGAGCACCAGTTTACACCTGCATACAAAATTTGATGTTTCTAACTTATATCGTTTGCGAGAAAAAGTGCTGTGACACACGGATGGACGGACGGATTAACGGATGGACAGGACGCGATTTTAGTAGGGTTTTGTAAAATGATTTTACAAAACCCCTAAAAAAGAAGCATCCTTTCAAAACAGAATTCATTTGGCACTCAATTAAATTTATTCCGACATGTTGGTATGCCGCAGTTTGACGCAACGGAGCGAGATGTGGAGATGATGCATGAACGTGCAGAGGACCAAACAAGTGAATAAAGTGAAAGGATAATATCCACGCCAGCTCTTTGAATTTCGAAATCTATACAATTGTAGCGTTTCGGTATTATTCGGACTAAAAGGATGGTACAATATCTGGGGCTCTACAGCAATCTGTCTGCAGAAATTCATTTAGACTTGGATCTCACATTTTTTATGTTTTTTAATTTGCTTTCGCGAAAGTTCATTGTGTGGATGGAGTCACTATGGCTGTTCACTTCACAGGCAAGAATGGAAGTTGATTTCATTGATTTTAATTTAACCAAAATGAAACACCAAAAAACTACAAGAGAACAATCAAAAATTTTGTATTGAGTTCCAGAAAAATCATTTAGTTTGATGAATTTTGATTTCTCTGAAACATAAAGTTGGGGGGGAAAAACGTTTGAGCGAAGCAACTTTGATTGAATAATGTGATCAATAATTATATTCGACTAATTCTTGAATGGACACAAAGCTTTGTAGAGCTTTTTCTTATGATGAATTTTACTTTCATTTAAAACTAGTGTTTTATAATTTCTCTTTGGACATTTAAAGTATGTTAATTTTGAAGTAATTTTTCTCTATTATCATAAGAAGCAGACTTTCTTATGCTGAAGTTGACTTTACAATTTTTTTTTCAAATATAGCTGAGTTGAGTATCAAATTCAAGGGTCTTAGTAAACCTTCTAGAATCTAACGAAAAAGTCATTTCATGCATCAAGGGTCCAGGGGGATGCAAACTGTACCAAAATTTTGTGTCCATCTCCTCGCGATTGGACACCTTTAAGCCAAAAAATTTGAAAGCCATCAGGGAGGTGGGCTTTTATAAGTACAAGGGCAAAAAATACCTCAGAAATCGAAAGCCTTGTAGATTTTTCTTTTCTTTTTTAATACCTCCATTCCCTACCACTCTCTCCATTTCTCTTTCTCCGTCGCACAACACTCGTGCGACCTGCATTCACATCACGTCGCTTGGTCCTTTGTGCCACCCAGACAATGTTTAGCACATCCGTATAAGGGGACACACAATATAATGTGAACTAGTCCTTTTCGTGAACATCTAGTCTAAAAATCATGATCAGTTCTCAGAGGTAAAAAAAAACTCAATATCATACGACGCATTCAAAAAAAGACTCTGAGTAACTGTAATTTCAGTATCTCGCCGATAGGGTCAAAAGAACGCCCTAAGATACTGGGCTCATAAAAGCAGAATTACAGGTCCACGCTTCAATCAGTGCTCATTAAATGCTCCCTTAGTCTTTTCTTAAATACCAAAAGTGAGTTTGCTTCCTCAACAATTTCTGGTAGATTGTTATGTATACACAGAGCATCATTCGTTGCATCGTTCTTTAGACGATCCGTTCTGGCAAAAGGTATTGCGAATTGATCTGCATGCCTCGCATTATCTGGGTTGATCTGTGATACCTTAATTAATGGCGCTCGTTCCAATTCATTACTTTTTAAATTTCTGTAGATAAATTTAGGTTTCTCCATAATAATAATTTGACTAAATGTCAATGATTTTGCCAAATGGTAAACCAAACTAGTTTGAGTAAGCATTGGCAGCTTCAGAATGTTTTTATACCCTTTGGTCAGCAGCCTGGATATACTGTTTAAATGTTGCTTTGCTGATTGACTCCAAATAAGTACTCCGTAATGCAATTTCGGTAGGACAAATGTATTTAGAACAAGTTTCTTGATGTGCATTGGAAAATCCTCATATCTTCTTAACAACCCTATTATTGGGGCTAATTACATCCTTAAGCTATTTATGTGTGGTAACCAGGTCATATGATGGGTCTATGATAACACCAAGATATTTCATTTCTAGCACTCTTTGCAATTTTTGGACGTTAATATTTAGTTCGACATCTATGTCTCCTTTGTTCTTTTGCTTAAAAACAATATATTTTGTCTTTGAAGTGCTCAATACTAGTTTGCTTCCAATTAACCACTGATGGAATTTTCCTAGATCCTTGTTGATAGTGTTCTCAATGGCAGTTTTGTCTCGTCCTGAATAAAGTAGAACTGTGTCATCAGCATATAATGTGTGATATCCCGTCAGCCCACATGTATTTAGATTATTTGTGTATAGCAGGAACAAAGTTGGGCCAAGTATTGAGCCTTGGGGAACCCCTTTTTTCGAAGGTGCATGATCGCTCAGGACATTGTTGATTAAAGTTCTCTGCAATCTTCCCTCCAAGTAACTCTTAAACAACTGCGTAGGACTACCCTGAATACTGTACGATTCAAGTTTACGAAGCAAGAGCTCATGATCAATTGTATCAAATGCTTTTTTCAAATCCACAAAAATTGCGATGACGTAATCACCTCTGTCAAGTCCCAGATTGATGAAACGTGTGACAGAATTTAGGGCATCCAAAGTACTCTTGTTCTTTTGAAAACCAAACTGATGTTGGCTTATGATAGAGTTTCAACTAAGAATGATGTCAATCGATTGTTTAGTATTTTTTCAAATATCTTACTAAATCCCGTGAGCAGCGCAATCGGGCGATAGTTATTCGGGTCGAGATGATCACCACCCTTAAATATAGGAACTATTTTTGCAAGTTTTTCTTCTTCCGGAAATGACCTATTCCTAATATGCACGTTCATTAAACTTGCTATAAGCTCGGCTATGTCCTCTTTAATTATACTAATCTTATTCATCGTGATGCTATTGATGCTTGGCACCGTATTCTTTTCAATCCATTGATTACATTTAAGACTTCCCTTTAATTTGTTTGATGAATGTGAAGGATGGAATTTATTGAGATATTTGTAGTATTTAAATTGCTTGCTGAACTGTCAACGATTTCTTTAGTGATTCTTCCACAAATTATTGAAAAAAAGTTATTTAATGAGTTTGCCGCGTCACGTGGACACGATGTATTAGAGAGCCCATCAGGATTCAGTTAAAATTTTTGTGATGTACCCTGGGTTGAAGTGTTATCCTTTACCTCATTTATTATTTTCCGTATTTCACTGGGGTTGTCAGCCGCTGTTTCCATTCTTCTTGAGAAATATGAGAATTTAGCCTCTTTCACCTGTCAATTCATTTTTCGCTTGCATATATACAAACTTGAAAGCCTTGTTTCCATTGTTCTTCCTGTAGTCCATGTATGCCTTCCTTTTTAGGGTTTTGTAGTAAAATACAAAACCCTATTGCAATCACGACCTGTGTCCGTCTGTCCGTCCGTCCGTCCATCTGTTTGTCACAGCACTTTTTCTCCGAAACTATAGAGGCTACAGCCATGAAGCTTTGTAGAAAGGTCAGAAGTGGTGACCTCTTGAAAGTTCAAGGGAGGAAAAATTTTTCAAAGGCGTTTAAGGGGGGTCCCCCCATATAAGGAGGTGACCCCTCAAAAAAAATGTTCACCATTGGTAGTCGAGTAGGGTGTCATTGGAAAGGTCTTAATGAGATCTTTTCAAAACAAGCCTTAAAATTGCCTTATAAGTACCGAGGGGGGCAGGGGAAGGGGAAAATGTACGAACTTTTTGCGTACCCTCCGCCATTGGACACCTTCCATCCGAAAAATCTGAAAAAAATCATGAATGTAGGCCTTTATGAGTACAACAACAACAAATACATGAGAAGTCGAAATTCACTCAGCTTTGTTAGTAATAGTATGATTTATCGATTTTGTGTTTTCTTGAATAAAATCTAAACGGTACTCTTAAATTCAATAAAGTTTAGTAAACAGATGACTATTTATAAGATTGATCTTCTCTGAAAGTTTCATAAAGATCGAATAGTATTTACCGAAGTTAAAGTGATTTGAATTTTCCTGTATTACTATGGAGCAATATGCCATTGCTGAAAAGTGGAGCAATATGTCCATTGATGAAAAGTCTCGGCTGTCGCAATCTGGTCTCAGCAACATCATACTCCTCTTTCATTGCATCCATTGCTATATTAAAAAGCGAAGTAGCATTCTCATTGGTCGATGTTTTGATAATCGCCCCATCATTACGAACAGGCCTCATTAGCTGTAGAGGAATTTTAAATTTTGATGGCCTGATCATCGACTTAAAATCAATCAGTGTTTTCTTCCGAGGAAGAGTAATTTCTAGGCTTAATTATAATCCTTTGTTGCGATATTGTATTTGATCGATGCTCTGATGGAGGAGAAGTAGAATTTTTAATGATTTCGGCATATGAGGGCTTGCTCACAGACGTAGATTTATCTATTAATAAGGTAACATTTGAGTTCATCTCTTCAATTCGGCTTTGCAAATTAAACATTTGTTGGAAGAGTTGGTCTTCTTTAGACTTACGGTGCTGAGTTCTACATCCGGCACGTATCCAAATCATATCTTCAGTTATGTCATTTACAGCCCGATATCTCTCTTCCGACATTTTGATACACCTCAAGTGGAACAACTTGAGGCAGAAGCCATCACATTTCATAGCCGAGTGGGTATCCTCCACGGGTTTCCTACCCTTCCCACACTTACCCTTGGCTGGTTTAGTAGCCATTATAATTTCCCCTTTTTTTTAATTTTTATTCAAACTGTTACTGATTCTTGTTAACTTTTTTATTAGTTGCTATTTATAAATTTTTATATTATCCTCGATTTCCGGTTTTTTTTATTTCTTATATTTTTAATTAGTTTTTTTTTTATTTTGTATAGTTAATGAAAAGCGTAGAAAACCGCATTTGCAGAAAAAAGAATTTTAAAATTGAAAACTAATAATTATGAATAAAATTCAAAAATTCTTTACAATAAATTTAACTACACGGGAATCCCACTCCTAAACCAAAGCAAGAATTCCCGGTTCCGTTAATTTTTCTTCGCCTGAATAAAATTGAAACAAATGAATTTAATGACTTAAAAAATCGCTACTTATCTCCAACTTGATAGAGTGAAACTAGAACCACTTCACTTGTAATACACAGCTGATTCTAATATATGACAGTATTTATTTCTTCACTTAAGACAAAAATTCTAAGAGCCGAAACTTTGACACTTCTTTGTTTTGACATTTCAGTTTATCCATAAATCAGAACGGTACCTTTAGATTATAGATCAATATAAAATCTTTCATAATCAAGAGGGTTATAGCCATTTCCATTGTATGGAATGACAACAACAATAACATGTTTTGATGGATGATATATAAGTATTTCAAACTGACTTAGGGACTTTAATTTTCTCCCAATTTTCATGACAATTTGAGGAGTAGTGTTTAATTTGAATATGTCCAATCGGCTGAGTATTCAGAAAATTATTTAAGCCGGAACAAAATGGTGGCTGCAATGTGTAGTGAACAGTAGGTATAAATGGCCGTGAAGGACTGCAGCGATGGTCTGCTGCCTCGGCGAAGAGGATGGTAATATCAGCGGAGATTGGCCTTGTCTGGGGATGCGTGAACGCGCTGGCAGGCTAGCGTTGCGGTGTCGTGGGGCGGGTTCATTCCCCCAGCACAAGGACCCACTGCAAAAGAATTTCGCATTCACGAATTCTCGGGTCTCAAAAAAGGTCGACCGAAGTCCAAAAATGTAGGTAACTACCTAAATACTGCAATTGCTTGCTCAAAAAACAAGTTGAAACGAGTCAAAACAGACGGACTTGGGGAAACTTCGTCGTTACGCGACGATTCTTAAGGCCCACCAATAAGAGTGGGGCAACCGGATGGATGTGGTGCCCCCTCGCACCCGCCCAACCGGATCAAGATCCAAATGTTGAAGTGGCCATACATTTCCCTTTTGAGTAGAAAACTCATACAAACATACTTTGCATGAGCCTTCCCATCAAAGGAGAAATATAGATGTGACCAATTTATGTCTAAGAATCATGTGATCGGGTCACATAACCCTAT
This sequence comes from Odontomyia ornata, assembly GCA_963969285.1. Lineage (NCBI taxonomy): Eukaryota > Metazoa > Arthropoda > Insecta > Diptera > Stratiomyidae > Odontomyia > Odontomyia ornata. The sequence continues at coordinate 268,210,614 of OZ017740.1, forward strand.
GCCATAAAAAGGGCACGCGAGCGGAAGGCCACTCAACCCGGCAAAAGCCCGTGAAACTAAGAACAGGTGGAGCGCACCCGATGGCTAGCCCAATTTCGCGAAAAAGCCTGCCAACTTGGCGGGTCCCATACCCGGTCTGAAAGAGCGAATGGAAAGACCAAGTGTGCTGTTTAACAATCCATTTTATTCTATTCAAACAACGTTAATGTAACGAAATTGAAATATTTCTATAGTATGATTTTTCTATGGCAATCAGCACAGCAATTTATAACCTATATTGAAAAGCATTTAACCATTGAAAGAGGCAAATTGATATTAAAAACAAGATTAAAAAAAGAAGAAAATTAATTTTACTCCGATTTCGTGCATTATTATAATTATTGTGGTTAGCTCTTGTAGATGCCAATCTTTCACAGTGCATACATTATGTTTCAAAAAAATTTTAACAGGGGTTTACAATAAATTACCCACTATTTCCTTTAAAAAACCATCTTACACGACCATAATTTTTTTATCTCATCATTTTATATAAATAAACATGAATATGTATATATATATATATATATATATATATATATATATATATATATATATATATATATATATATAAATATATATATATATATTTATAAATATATATATATATATATATATATATATATATATATATATATATACATATATATATATGTATATATATATATATATATATATATATATATATATATATATATATATATATATATATATATATACAAATTTTAAAGAAAGCGAACGGGTACTTACGATCATTCACGCCGGGCGCCCGCTGGTGATTTGGTAAGACTTGGCTAGAGGAAGACAAATTTTCCTTCCGAATTTTAAATTAAGCTTTTTCTTTTAAATATTTTTAAATTTAAATTTAAATTTTTTTTTATTTAAAACGGAATCTTTTATTATGGATTTAAAATAATACGATTTTCCACTATTTATACGATCGGGCGATCGGACACCTTATGGTATTCAAAATTTACCGGAAAATCTCTTGTTACATAAATATTTCACATTTAATTCTTCGGAGGTGGGTGTGAATCCATCGTTTTGTTCCTCCGTCTCTACTAATTTCGAATCAAAGTTTTTAATTGGTTATTTGAAAGCAGAATTTTCTTATGTACTCTGTTCTATTAAAATCTCCATGGACTGTAAATCCTTAAATTGTCATGCTTCGATTATTCTATTCCCATTAACAAGGCTAGCACACTAAAATTGTAACTAGATACTTTCAACACTCCAAGCTGGCATGTGTGTACACGTGAAGTAGATTCACGCATTGTGTTAGATTTCTCACGCAATTCCGAAAGCGCCAACACAAAACCGCATCCGAAAATAATATTCGTAGCGAAAGGTAACAGACTATACCCGCCGGCAACAAGACTTGACTCCTCTCAAGCAAGCCACAAAAATTCAAATCTAATCCGAGAGGGAGAATATTACTCTACGATCCGGACGAGCTCCGCTGCTTTGAATTGCGATGCGGATGAAGTGGGCACATTCATGTTGCATCTTTCCCGCCATCATATAATAGATTTAAGTCTGAACATGAAGGCGAAGGGTTTTCGAGAGGAAAAACGATTAAATGGGTTGCAAAGTTTAATTTGAAATGAGGAAATCCCGGATGTGTTTCATACAGTCCAGCCGTTTGCGTCACTCGCGGGATATTTCATTTGGAATAATTCACTCATTTGCGCAAACAGTTCTTTTCTTTCGTTTGCTACACGCTACGTAACCCGTATGATCATTCAATTTCGTGGCATTCGGACAGGGTTTATTCCCAGAAATTTTCATCAACCACTTTAACTGCCAACCGTTATCCAGCGCTGGGCCGCGGAAATTGTAGCTCACTCTAACAACATCCCTACCGGTTACCCGAATGAATACCCAAATTTCAACTACAATGACTTTGGATCGAATACTGGGAAAGTATTTCAGACATTCTGGCTTCCTTTTAACTTTAAAAGATGCATGAATCGTTAGGTATTAGCAATCAGTTAGCGTTCCTGAAGCTCTTGCGCATAATTTATGCGAGAAAACTGAACTAAACCGCTCAAACAAACTCAGCTTTAATACACAACACAAACTTACATTGTTGGCGCGCAATGTACAATCGATACACCAAATTTACACTCGTTTTATGTTAATAGCGCGTAAGATTCTCGCACATTCTTTTTATTTCGATGGGTTCAAATCTACTCGATGAAAAACGCCGATGCAACTTAAGTTTCAAATTGAAGAATCTCTTTACTCGCGACATTTGCGCTGGTTGGCGATTTCAGGCAGACTTCTTGATCCTGAACCTTCCTTCTTCTTTTTCTCGTGTCGCTACCGGTAAAATTCAATCAGCTGCCCACTCAGCTGAACTCGAATGCATTCCATCATGTAATGCACCGTTGGTCTGCACTAAATCAGTGTTTCCACATCGTAAATTGTAATAGGTAGATTTAAATTTTTTTTTAAAACCAAAATTGAACTGAAGTAGAGAATTTTAAATGAACTAAAGAAATTTGAAATGAAGTAAATACATTTAAATGAAGTGAAGAAAATTTACATGAAGTGAAGAAATTTAAATGAAGTAAAAAAATGAAAACTTTAAATAGTAATAAAAATTAAATTTAGTGAAAAATTTAATTAAAGGAAAACATTTAAATTTTAATATAGAGGAAAATTGATATAAAGTTATATTTAATATAATAATAAGAAGAAAAATTATTCTAAAAATTTTAATTACAGGGGAAATAATTGCACTTTTTTAAAATCTGCCGTTATAATTTTGGATAGGAGGATTTAGGAGCAGTTTGCTTGTATGACTGCTTGATCACTACAAATGTGCTTATGAAAGAAACTATGCATCTTTTGAAGAAATTCGAACGATTTCTTATCCAAGTATTGGGTGAATAATTCAAGTCATTGATTCACTCTATTGGAAAACTTGTTTCGAACCCAAGGATGATTATAAAGACCTTCTGATAGGAGCACTCTCCTGCTTACTCAACTTCTTTTCAATCAAAAATACTACATCATTAATAGTGTAGTGCATATTAGATGCTAGGCCTATAATTTAGGATTTCTATGAAAGTAGAACCAATCTTTCAATTAAAATTCAATAAAATGTTAAGTACAACTTACTAAGTCACCGAAAATAATCATCGCATTGATTACTTTTCTCTATCATTTGGATTGTCGTTTACCGGTGTAAAAGATTTATTACTTTTCTATTACATGTACTAATGCCGTTTAACACGTTCAATGCCAATACGAATTGGCAGAGAATTGCAAGTTGCCAATCTAATAAACACCTTCTTCACTCACGGACGCGGATCCGCGTCGCTGGCCGTGCGCAAATACTTCATGTCATTTTTTCTCATATAATTTTTACTGATTGCAACTTTATCTCGTATTTCTTCTATTACATTCTAGGATTGGTAAATAATGTTGCATGTGTTATATTTATTACAATAGTAATAAAATAAATCGTGAGGTTTTTTTTGATAATTTATTTTTTGAATGAAATAGTACAAAATAGAAAAGTATAAAACATAAAATTAAAAAAATAGTGTTTTTTTCAAATTTTGAACATTTTTTCTGCATGTTTCTCCCTTTTGATTTCTTTTTGTTATTTTAGTAAGTCCATGGGCTGGTGCTTCCCTTTTCCTCTTTTTTTCTTTAGGAGGTAGTACACCGTTTTGTTTGTTTGGTTCTCCAACAAGCGCATAAATTATTTTCATTCTGTACTCATACAAATTAAGTTTATTTTGTTTCTGTATCTGTTGTACAGCAGATGTGAGTTCTTCAGCAGTTGTGAAATAAGATGGATTCCCATCTTTTTATACCAATGCAAGCTTTTCTTCTCACAACTATAATAGGCCTAAGCTGATCTTGTTGGCCTATTCCGCTCATATTTTTATTGTAAACTATTGCTGCATTGGGCTTTTCCCGCTTGACTCCCAGTACAGTTTGTTTTCTTGTCAAGTAATTTTTCAACTAGTTGTACGCTAGTGTAATAATTGTCCATGAACAAGCTATGGCCATTGTGGAAATAGTTCTTAATTAGGATCATGACAATTTCTCCCCGCGACCAACTCCTCCATGTGTATCGTTTTTACCGGAATATATTATATTCTTTAAAATGAAGCTATTTGGCTCTGTCAATAGTCAACATTTTATTCCATACTCATCCCGCTCATTTTTAATACATGCTCTTAAAAATTTTCTTCCTCGCCAGAGCGTAACACTCTCGCCGATGCATAAATTTCTGTTTGGGTAGTATATTGTTCATTGAAATGATCTATTATAAGTTTATCTTTGAGCAACCTGTCATTAGGAGTAGAATCTTCCGGGCCAGGATTTTTAGCGAAGTGAAGACATCTCAATATCATTATCAACCTATGTCGGTCCATGTGATTTCCAAAACCTAGACTGAATAATTTGGCTTTTTCCAATAGTCTGTTGACCTGGCAGCTTTTATAGTGCCAGTATGAAAAAGCAAGCCAAAAAATACCTTCAGTTTATTGACATTTACATCTTTCCACGCGGTTATGCGGGACTGCTCACGTACCCCTGCTTGCAAGAAAACGCTTTCAGCGTATGCATTTATTTCTTTCAACAATAAGTTGACTAAGAATTCATTAAAATATAAATTGAAATAATCAATTGGCTCATTGCCCGTTAATTCTTTGGGACGAAAAAAACTCACATTCTTTGGTAAAATCAAATTTTATGGTATTATTATCATCAAACCAGCCACGAATGATATCCTACGCTTCTTGATCTGGTTCAGAGTCCTCCTCATAGATAAGAGCCATATGTGCTTCTTCTGGATCTTCGGTGAGTCCATTCTCCTCTGCTCTCTCCATCACAGGTTCGCGAGTATCATCCAAATCTTCTTCATTGTCCGAAGCAAATTGATCTATCAAACGAATAAGTTCTACCGTCGATGGTCCTGTCTTCGCATCCATATTTCGTTTTTTTCTAAAACAAAAAAATAAAACAATTTTTCAAATGAAATTGCTGTTCAATGAAATCTTCAAAAACTATGTTGCGTGTTAGCTTGTTTGTTGTATCTAGCACTTGAACTAGTACAACCTAACACAGATTGAGAAGTTGCAACTGGCACTTTAACCAGCACAACCAAAAATAATCCTGAAAATGTCGTAACTAGCACTTCAACTAGTGCAACTAAATTTCCGACTGTCCCTTTCGAAATGACTGACGACGTTCTGATCAACAATGATAAATTTATTTACATGCTACAAAATATATATACATTAAATTTGCTTACTTCTAAATTCCTAAATCTACGTAATTCCCACAGTACGTCCGACTCGAAGTTGGTGGCGTCAGATTCCAGTGATGAAGATGCTCGCTGGCATGTCTGTTTGTGGAGCGTCTGATTCCAGCGATGAAGATGCTCGCTGGCATGTCTGTTTGTGGAGCGGCTCGCGTTACTTCGCGGTGTCTGGTGCAGACGTTGCATATTGTTCTTCATGGGAATGAGTTGGTTTGTTGTCCTTCACATTCCGTGGGAAGGTGTATTTTTGATTTGTTCCTAATATTCTCCCCCCGTTGAATGTCTATTCAACTTGGCCTATATTTCCACGGTAAATTCCGAAAGACGTACTTGACGAGGAGCGGGTGTTGGTTTTCGCATGCATTTCCCATGGAAATGCTGAAATATGATGGTGTACCTCATATTATATGCAGATTCCAATTAAAAATGCCACATAGCTTATACTGAATTGGTGAATGCTATGTTTTTGATAGTTATTTGGTAAATCCAAAATCGAGTGGTTATAAAGCAACTCCTGAATTTTGTCCAATTGCCGTAGTGATGTGTTGTACGGAATGAGGCTGGGACTCTGCAATTTCCTTGGTTCTTGTTTAATGGGCATTTCTAGAACACCCAGTGTTGAATAAGACGTCGTTCGATTGGTATATATTCGTCCTTGTGAAGGTTTATTGCGAGGTATTGCGCGCATGGTTCAATGCTGAGAAACGAAGTATTGATGACTGCAGGAATCGGGATGATCTTAAATAAATTGAAATGCGTGTCATCGCTTAATGGGATCGTTATCTTAAAGATCACATTGTTGCCTGCGATGCCTCCTTGAATGTCCATCAATTTGTAATGTTCAACGATATTTTCTTTATCAACAGGTAAATGAACAGAATTTGGTAGGTGAGAACGAAGCGTAGCGATTTCTGTGTGAAGTTGATTTGGTGATAAAATTGTTGGACTTATCCTACCGTGGTGTGTGTCAGTTAGAGCATCAAAAATAGCCGTTTGAATACGATGGAGATTTGCTGCTACTAAAACCATCTGGATTGATACAGCTAATATGTTTTGAACTACCTTCAGTTCAAATTGCTCGGAATTCGTCTTGTTGATTTCGTTCGTAATCCGTATAGCTTCGTCTTCAAGTGTTTTGAATTTAATTTCAACGGCCTTCTGATCATGCTTCATGATATTCAAAGTCGAGTCTATAATCGATGTTTGATTTCGTAGAAGCTTAATGATGTGAGCTTCGTTGCCCTTCACATTGTTAATGGTTTTCGACATTTCTTCTGCGTAGTCAGAATCAAGTACGCCGAAAAGTGAATTCGCCAAATTGCCAATGATGTTGAAAGCGCCACGTTTCCTTCGGTTTGCAATAGTCAAATCTCTGAACGGTTGTAATTCCGATCTTACAGATTTAAATTGATTCACGATATGATGACATTGATTCGGTTTTTTAAGCAGCTGGCACAATTTCTCCAATGATGCTGTTCCATTTTTCAGAGTTCCAAACTCAAACCAAAATGGATTGAGATCAAAGTATACAACCAAGTTCTAGTGATTCGAGATGAATGCTGCTGTTCCCAAATGGTCAAAATATGCTCCCGGTTCAGTTTTAAATTTTTCAATATTGATGGAATTACTTGATATCGTTGGTAAAAGTAAGCATACTGTGAAAAGTGTTGTCAGTACATTGCCTTTCGTCAACTTTATTCTCTTAGGTGGTTGCTCTGAGTTTTCTTCCTCATCTTGCGTATTATCCTCCTGATCAGGGACATCAAATGCACTTGTTGGCTCAGCTTCTTGGTCGGGGAGTGGTGCTAGACGATGAATGGGTCGACGGAATACCCCTTTTGCAGTTTTAACGTCAACTACTCGGACCAAATTGTCATCGCCCTTGTATATTTTGATGATTCTCCCAAGAGGCCATTGCATTACGGGTATATTGTCCTCTTTTATTATTACTAACTTGTTCGGCTCAACATTGCTCTGACGTTCCTTCCACCTGTATCTATATTGTAGTTCATTCAAGTATTCTGTGCTCCAGCGCCGCCAGAATTCACTTCTCAATTGATTGACCCGTTTCCATCTCATTTGTAAACTCATTTCTGCAGGCATTGCTTGTTGGTCAACTTGCGCTGTCAAGGGCTCTCCTATCAAGAAGTGCCCTGGTGTTAGGGCACTTAGGTCATTTGAATCATCGGTCATTGGCGTTATCGGTCTCGAATTAAGAATTGCTTCAACTCCAATGACAAGTGTCTCCAATTCTTCATACGTGAGGGAAGCTGCGGACATACTTCGAAGAAGCAGATGTTTTGCCGATTTTACGGCAGCTTCCCATAGGCCGCCGAAGTGCGGAGCTCTCGGTGGTATGAAAACGAAGTTTATATTTTCTGCGCTGCAAGAGCTAACTATTTTTCCTTGAGATTCTGCAGAATGAATCGTGTCTTTGAGTTCTTCAAGTTGATTTCTAGCTCCAATGAAATTTGTCGCATTATCGCAATATAAATCACGACAATGGCCCCTTCTACCGATGAACCGATGCAGAGCTCCTAAAAATGCTTCAGTAGATAGATTCCCGACAACTTCAAGGTGTATAGCCTTTGTAGCAAAGCAACAGAATACAGCAATGTACGCTTTTTGTGGTCTTTTGCCTCTGAGTTGATAATGGATCCAGATTGGGCCACAGAAGTCTACTCCAGAGTTTAAGAATGGTCGCGAGGGTTGGATTCTAGAGGCTGGTAGATTACCCATCATCTGCGTCATCATCTTGGGTCTCGCCTTTGCACACTTTACACAATGTTGTACAATCGACCTGGCCAAAGATTTACCTTTCAGTGGCCAAAACTGTTGCCTCGTAATAGATAACAATGTTTGTGCGCCACAGTGCAAATTTTCACGATGTAAACCTTCCATTATGAGCTTCGTGATTGGATCTGCTGAGGAAATCAGAATTGGATGTTTTGCTGCATATGTAAGATGAGAAGCTTCTAACCGACCGCCTACTCGAATGATACCATCATCATCTAAGATAGTGGAGAGGCTGCTTAACACGCTTGACTTTTTCACTTCCCCATACTTTTTCAATTGACTTATTTCTTCTTTGAAATCGGATTTCTGCATCTGCCGAACAATGAAGTTTTGGGCCTCATTTAATTCTTGTAATAAGAGCTCGAAACTTTTGGCTTTATCGGCAGCTGATGGTCTTGTGTGACAAATAAATCTCCTCATATAAGCTACAATTCGCTCGCGAGTAGCTGGTAATGCCACCTTATTAGTTTCAGCAGTACTAGCTAGTTGATGGTTCTTTCCATAAGGTCCAGGCCATAACGACTCGTCACCATGTAGAAAAAACGGTCCATAAAACCACACACCACATGCAGCTAACTTTTCTGGAGCAAGTCCTCTAGACACAATATCTGCTGGATTATGCTTCGTACTGACATGCCGCCATTGTTCAGGCCTCGAGTGCTCTTGAATCTTTGCGATTCTGTTTCCAACGAATACTTGAAAGGATGATGCTTCTGCGTTTATCCATGCTAACACAATTTCTGAGTCTGTCCACAGGAAAGTTTTAGCATCATGAAGCCTTAAATCATCCTTAATCCTTGTAACGAGTTGTGCTGCTAGTAACGCAGCACATAGTTCTAATCGAGGCAATGTTTGTCTTTGTAAGGGAGCTACTCTCGACTAAGCGCAAAGGATGTTCACGAGGAGTCTTTTATTCTCGGTTTTCGCTCGAAGGTAGATAACTGCCCCATCAGCCTTTTCAGAGGCATCAGCAAAGGCGTGTATCTGTAGGGACCGTGGCCTTTCAGCTCCAAACATATGCCGTGGGAATTTTATGTCATCTAGTGTTTTCATGCTATCTCGAAACCTTGTCCATTGTTTTCGAAATTCCGTTGGAAGTTCGTCATCCCAATCAATTTTATGTTGCCAAAGCTGTTGTAAAAACATCTTTGCTGTAATGACTACTGGAGCCATTATTCCTAATGGATCAAATAATCGAGCCAAACCTGAGCTAACAGTAGTCTTCGTGATACGATCCTGATCAATGAATTTGGTCTTTATGCAGAATTTGTCTTCTTTCGGAAGCCATGTCAATCCTAACGTGCTTATTTTGGTATCTATGGCCTTGTCAAAATCGACTTCCTCTTCCTGATCTTCAAGTGGAATTGATTGCAGAAGTTGTGGATGGTTACCACACCACTTCCTAAGTTTGAAGCCAGCAGTATTTAGTAAGGCGATAAGTTCCCTTTGCATTTCCTTTGCTTCATAAAGGCTGTCAGCGCCTGCCATAGCGTCGTCCATGTAGAAATGATTACTGAGTGCTTGAGCGCCCATGGGATATTTTGATGTACCTTCTTTAGCGAGTGTCTGCAAGCATTTGATTGCTAGATATGGTGCGGATCTAGTGCCATATGTGACGGTATTGAGTCGATACGTTTTCAATGCTTCATCAGGCATATTCCTCCAAAAAATTAACTGGAACGCTCGATCAGATGGATGTACTAGAATCTGACGGTACATTTTCTCTATATCGGAGGTGAAAACGTATCGTGGCAGGCGAAAGCGGAGTAAAATTGTAAATAAGTCACCCTGTAACACAGGGCCCGTATGTAAAATATCATTCAATGAGTATCCTGAAGAGGTTTTGCAGGAGGCATCAAACACCACGCGTAACTTTGTAGTGCTACTTTCTGGCTTGAGCACGTAGTGATGCGGAAGGTAATAATGTGATGATTGGAGTTCACCTTGTCTCACCTCTTCCATATGTCCCAGTCGCAAATATTCTTCCATAAACTGTGTGTATTGCAGCTTCAGTTCCGGATTCTTTGGGAGCCTTCTTTCCATGGCGTGGAATCGATTCAAAGCAGTCTGTCGCGATTCGCCCAGGATCATTGGGTCAGCATTGAAGGGTAGCGTGACAATATAACGTGTTGACTTATCTCTTGCGGTAGTGTCCGCGAAACGTGCTTCACAATCCTTTTCGGCACGTGTCATTGTATTTGTTGCATTCTCAAGCTCTTCTAGCTTCCAGAACCTTTCGATGAGACTTGATACGTTATCTTCATCTTCGCTACAGATGCCACATGAAGCTGATGCTGATTCTAGTGCTTCGATCTTTCCAGTCACCAACCAACCGAAGACTGAATTTTGCAAAATTGGTAGTTCCTTTCCTAGTTTGACCTGTCCCGACTTCATTAGTTGATGATAAAATTCGGCTCCCAAGAGCAAATCTATCTTTGCTGGCTTGTTGAAGCTTGGGTCGGCCAACTCTACATTTTCTGGAATGTTCCACTTTGACGGGTCGATATATTGTGTTGGTTGTGGTGTCACGATCTTTGGAAGGACGTAAATCTCAGCACGCGTAGCGAAATTATTCAATCTGGATTTTAGTAAAAGATTGATTCGTTTTTTGGATATATTCCTGCCTCCTCCAATACCAGTTATAGACAAAGTTTCTGGCTGGCCTTTAAGATTCAATCTGTTTGCAGCTCGTTCAGTTATCAGATTAACCTGTGAACCTGAATCAAGGAGTGCACGGCATTCAATCTCTCCTCCATCGTCGGATGCGATCCTTACAACTGCTGTACCCAAAAGGAGGTACGACTTCCCCTTCGGAGTGTCAAATGCTGCAAGCGTGGCTGGCGACTTGCCCACGGAAACCCCTTTTTCACTGTCAGCTGAACTCTTGTTAGTTGCATTAACTTGATGCATATTAATTTGGACAGCCTTCTCCGTGTGCAGTAGAGTATTATGCTGCTTATTGCATTTCAAACACTTCCGTGAAATGCATGTCTTGGATAGATGTCCTGACTTCAAACAGTTGAAGCACAGGTTGTTGTTTCGCACGTGCTGTATTCGCTCGGTCGGATTTAGTTGCAAGAATGATTTGCAGGCAAATATTGGGTGGTTACTCTTGCAGAGGGCGCACGATTTTCCTCCCTGACTCGTAGTTGCTGAAGAAGCCGCGGCCTTCGCGACACGTGTCTTCTTTACGCTGATGCCCTTGGTGTTCGAAGCTTCCAGTGATTGAAAGCACCGTTCCAAAAACTTAAGGCAGTCATCCATAGATTGTAAATCCTTGGGATTCTGAAGTGATTGTTCATTCAGCTCACGTGTCTCCCTGCTCAACTTCTTCAGCAAGATATGTATTAATATGGTGTCCCAGGTGGCCGTATTGATTCTACAGTTTTGTAGTGCCATACAAAATTCCCGTGTTGTATCGTAGATACGCTGAACTTCCAGTGCGGAATCAATTGACATTATGGGCTGATTGGTCAATCTATCGAGGATTCGAGACACCGCTAACCGTTTATTGCTGTACCTATCATTCAGTAAGCACCATGCTGAGTCATAATTTTCGCCTGTAGCTGAAAGATGTCGAATGAGGCGTTCGGCTTCACCCCGAAGATTCGTTTTCAGGAACCACATCTTCTCCACATTGTTTAATGGTTGGTTGTGGATCATTTGCATGAATAGATCATGAAACTGAGGCCACTCCATATAATCGCCATCGAAAGTTGGTACTGAAACCCTTGGCAGTTTCAGTTTTGATGGTTGCATTACCTCTTGTTGTGCTACTCCTTGAAGTCTCATTTGTAACTCGATCAAGGTAGATTGAACGCGATCTTCTACCTCGGCGTAGGCATCCATATTCCAAACATCCTTCAATGCTGTCTCAATAATATGTTCCTGGTGCTGTTTAATTTCTTGCCAGTATTGTTGCAAGGTAACCAGTTTCACCTCATAGAATTGCCTGGATTACTTGGTATTGTGCAACTCAATGTTGTCTATGATACGGTTAATAGCCTGAATTTTGAACGCTTGCTGTTGAAGGTGCTTCGATGCATTGTCCTTGCCTCGGGTGTCCAACTGACTTGATCCATTGGAAGCATTCGCAGCAGCTTCCTCCGCAACAGTTTCCTCCGTAGCGACTTCACCCGTAGCAGCTTTCTCCATAGCAGCTTCCCTTGCAGTTGTTTCTTGCTTCGCAGTTAATAACTTTTCGATCGCCACAATAACTCTCGAAAATTCCACGTTCACCGACTGGAAATACTCTTTGGTGAAATATTTATGGTCCGGGTGAGCTTCTCGTTGGGCAGAAATTTCCTGGTCAAGCGCTTCGAATTGCTCCCATCGATTGATCTAGTCCCTTTTTCTTGACTGAAGATAGGCTTCTGATTTTCGCTCTAGAGAATCCTTCTTGAAATTCCTGATAATGTTGATTATCTGCCTTCCAGCCTCTGCCTGTCGTTGCACTAAAAGAAGCCATTCTGCGTCCATGATAATGCGTGTATTAGTGTAACACCAATCAGGTCGGGGTCACCAAATTTTATGTTCAATGAAACCTTCGAAAACTATGTTGCGTGTTAGTTTGTTTGTTGTATCTAGCACTTGAACTAGTACAACCTAACACAGATTGAGAAGTTGCAACTGGCACTTTAACCAGCACAACCAAAAATAATCCTGAAAATGTCGTAACTAGCACTTCAACTAGTGCAACTAAATTTCCGACTGTCCCTTTCGAAATGACTGACGACGTTCTGATCAACAATGATAAATTTATTTACATGCTACAAAATATATATACATTAAATTTGCTTACTTCTAAATTCCTAACTCTACGTAATTCCCACAGTATGTCCGACTCGAAGTTGGTGGCGTCAGATTCCAGTGATGAAGATGCTCGCTGGCATGTCTGTTTGTGGAGCGTCAGATTCCAGCGATGAAGATGCTCGCTGGTATGTCTGTTTGTGGAGCGGCTCGCGTTACTTCGCGGTGTCTGGTGCAGGCGTTGCATATTGTTCTTCATGGGAATGAGTTGGTTTATTGTCCTTCACATTCCGTGGGAAGGTGTATTTTTGATTTGTTCTTAACAATTGCTATAATACTCATTTAAAAATCTAACACAGGTTCTAATGTAAACAAAGTCAGCCAATTTTACCTTACCAACGCTTGTTTTCCAAAATGTAGCAACTCCAATATATAACAAGTTGGGTAGACAGACCTATGCTCATGTCAGAAGGGCTTTGTACTCAACTTACGAAATGCAGTAACCAGCAACGAATAAAATCATGAAACATGTCAAAGACGATTTTATTGGAGAAAATGTGAAATTCAAGGATCATACTATTATTAACAAAGTTGAACGAATTTTGACTTCTGAGGTATTTGTTATAGTTATACCCATAAATATCTCCTTTGATAATTTTTTTAGATTTTTTAGAAAACGGGTGTCCATTCGCGAAGAAGGAAACACATTTTTCATGTATTTCCCCCCTATGCTCCCACTGAAGCAAAAACTGTCAGTTTAAGAACTGTTTTGAAAAGCTCTCATAGAGAACTTTCAATTGATACTCATATCGGCTACCTTTCATGAAATTTTTTTTCAGGGGCCACTCTTCTGTACTGTAATCATCGATTCATGCCCTATTTTTTCGAATCCTAAAGTGGCTACAAAGCCCTTTAGCTAGGAGCTCTCTCCTGCCTCTTCGGCTTGTTTCAATTGTTTGTACTCATCTTCATTATATCTATCACTCCTGAAACTTTCATGCAAATTCTAGCAAAGCTGTAGTGTCTAAGTTGGTAATAAGCACATATGGCTCCATAGCCATATGTTTCCATAGTAATACAGGGCATATTGCTCCATAGTAATACAGGAAAATTCAAATCGCTATAACTTCGGTAAATACCATTCGATCTTTATGAAACTTTCAGAAAAGATCAATCCTATTAAGAGTCATCTCTTTGCTAAATTTTATTGAGTTTAAAGGTACCGTTTAGATTTTATTCAAGAAAACACAAAATCGATAAATCATACTATTACTAACAAAGTTGAGTGAATTTCGACTTCTCATGTATTTGTTGTTGTTGTACTCATGAAGGCCTACATTTATGATTTTTTCCTGATTTTTCGGATGGAAGGTGTCCAATCGCAAGGGGGGGGTACGCAAAAAGTTCGTACATTTCCCCTTCCCCTGCCCCCCTCGGTACTTATAAGGCAATTTTAAAACTTGTTTGGAAAAGATCTCATTGAAACCTTTCCAACGACACCCTACTCGACTACCAATGGTGAAAATTTTTTTTTGAGGGGTCTCCTCCCTATATGGGGAGACCCCCCTTAAGCGCCTTTGAAAAATTTTTCCATCCTTGAACTTTCAAGAGGTCACCACTTCTGACCTTTCTACAAAGTTTCATGGCTGTAACCTCTATAGTTTCGGAGAAAAAGTGCTGTGACATACAGACGGACGGACGGACAGACGGACACAGGTCGTGATTGCAATAGGGTTTTGTATTTTAGTACAAAACCCTAAAAAACGCTTGTTTTCCAAAATGTAGCAACTCCAATATATAAAAAAGTTTATTCACTGATCACTGTGCTTCAGTAGCCTTGGCAAAAGTTGAATCCTCTATCCTCTAGTCTACTTCGAAAAAACGTTAGTGCGTATGCTTCGTTTTTCAGACTGTATTTATTTCTTTTCCTTTTATGCAATTTTAACTCTCATTGCTAATTACTTTATCTCTATTTTCTGAGAATTTCTTTAACATAATTATTTTATTTGCTTCGATTATTATTTTTCACAACAACGGGCCATAAGCTCACAAGACGAATTTATTACCCAAATTTCATTATTCAACTCAAGACTACTTAGGTGCATATTTTTCTACGTCTAGGCCCATTAGTTGAAATGCATGGAAAATCCTTTCGCACCCATGCACTACCTTCGTACAGCCTTGAGGTATGTAAATACAACCTATTGTTCCGTGAAAGGAATTGAAATGGATTTTCCGTGCATTTGCAGACATCTTATTGTTTATGATAACAGTGGATTTGTTATGCAGAACAGGATATGTTCTGAGAAACTGCTGTGACATTCGGACGGACGGACGGACAGATAGTACCGATTTCAACAGGGTTTTGTATTTAAGTATAAAACCTTAAAAACACCACAGAAAGTATTACACCACTTAAACACAACACCCGCACCACTTCAATGACAAACCAAGCCAAACAGTCACACGTTGAGGATATAGAGGATTTTCAACAATAACTCTTGGGTTTTCCGTGCCCCAGATGCGACAATTTTGCTTGTTGATGAAGCCACCGAGGTAGGAATGGCCCTCATCACTCAAGATGATTTTTCGTTGTTGATGATCGACCAGCTTGAGTTCTTGTGTTAACTGAACTGAAGACCCAAATCTTTATGCAAAATACGGTGTAATGACGTTTGTGGAATGCCTAATTCCAAAGAACGAAGAGGAATGAAAAAACCTGGGTTTTTTTCAATGCTTTCGGCTACAGCAGCAATATTCTCGGCTGTTCTTGAGTGACGTGTACGGGTTTTGTTCTTCACATCACTAAGTTGTCCCAACAGCTCGAATTTTTCCACCAACGTCTGTATTGCGTTCCGACAAGGTGCTTCACGACAACCCAAAAATGTTCGAGTTTTACGAACCGTCTCTGCCAAATTTTCACCATTTTTATAGTGAATTTTAAAAACTTCAATGCATTGTTGAAGCCTATATTGTTCCGTTTTAAATAATGGCGTAGTGTTTACTTGTCAAATGTCAAAAAATGACAGCTTCAAAAGTGACGCCTACCAAAATAGCGGGCTATTCAAAATAACACCTCTTATTGGAAAGCCCTGTATCTCGGACATTCGTCATACCTCAAACGCTGGTGACGTAATCCTTCTATTAATGATTCATTGTTTTAAATGAAACTTGTTTTTCATTGATGATTTAATTCTTTATAATGTTAGTTCGACATGGACACAGTAATTTGTGAGTTTATTTGAGCATACAACAATATTAACACTGGTGAATTACTACAATCTAATGAAGAAAAGGTAAATATGAAGGTGAACTGAATAAAATTTTAAAATAAGAAAAATTTTCTTCGTTGATATTCTTCCATACACTCTAAGTTAACCTCAATATCATTGACATCAGTTTAAAGAACTCCCATGGGACTTTTTAGTTCGTCCTTGTAATTACACTGAAATAGAATCACATGGCCAACTACTTCACTTTCTATTGCGTTTTCAACCAAACAATCATCTCAAAGAACTTGCAATTGCATCACTTGCACCACCGCCCTCCACACAGTACATCGCATACGTATACACATTCTTGTAGCACCAATTTTATTCCGTTCATGCTATTAAGTTCTCGAAATTACTTCCTTACAATTCTAATTAAAGTCCTGGCAATCGGAAGGCATTACCAACCTACCCACCCAGTCAAGGCAAGGCATGAAGGTAATGTAAGTAAACTTTTGATGCAGTTGAACGAAGAGGAAGAGAATAAAAAGAATGGAAACGTAGTATATACCGAGGAGCTTTGCAAGACTTTTGTGTCATTGAGGTAGTAACATATTCTGTAGCCAAATGCAATTACATTATCATAATACAGGTTCCATCCCAACATCGACCACTAGAAACCACCTCGAAACCCCACTGTCTTTAAACTTTTACGAAGGAAGTATCACATTCTCTTCTCTATGAAAGGGAGCAGGATGAAAGAGATCATCGTGGCTATATTATGGCTTTCAGCTAGGTTGGTAAATAAATGAATAAGCTAGCTAGAACTACGAAATCTAAGTTGAAATATGGCATTACATGCTGTTTTTTAATTTTTTCAAATTCAACACAAATGCAGAAAAGTTTTAAATCTTCATCATAATTAAACACTGAAACATAAATCTAACACATTAATGTGTCACTTTTTTACCTTTGTGTATAAAAAAGAAAAAAATGTTAGCACTCACCTATTTAAATTTCCATAGCTTCATTTAAGATTCTTTAAGTCAACTTAAACTGAAAACTCTACATGGCTAGATCCAAAGCGCCATTAATTTTCTTATTGCTTTGATGTCGATCATGCACCCGTTGGGGGAGACTTCAATACTAAAGCAATCAAATGAGGCATGCCTCAAACTGATCCGTATGCTAAACGAGTCCTAGAGATGACGATCAGCACAGGGCTCGTCGACGTAAACGCCGGCGATATGCTGACTTTCTGTCATACGTGCTATGAAGGAACCATACCCAGTGTGACATTCGTCTTAAAGTCCCTATTACGGAAGGTATACAATTGATGAATATTCGAGGACTACTCAGCCAGTGATCATCAGTGGATTCTTCGTGAGATCTATGATACCATCTCCCAATGCCGCTGCTCTCGACCTTCCACGACTGGGTGGACCATCGGGAAGATGCACATTGAGGTACTCACCGCAGGCACACCACTGTCAAAAAAATCACAGGAGACTAAAAGGCTAGCAGCTCAAGACGTGTTGAACTTCGCCATGAGTTAAAAAATGAAGGGAGTGTCATAGGCTTTGAAGTAAAACTCAACGGGCATGGATCTGAGACGAGGCATGAAACCGGCGAGCAGCAAATAAGTCAGCCAGGAAATGCTCTCGCAACTAATTAACACCGGGAATGCTCGCTGTTGGAAAGTCCGAGGGGACATTATGAACAGGGATCCGTGAGGCCTTGACTTCAAGCTAGTCATAAGGAAGCGCTGCGACCAACACCAACCTAGCATATATGAAGCAGGAAAGATGGACAAGATAGTACGAGTCCTCTTCCCGATCCAGCCCGTTCGTGTTGACGTTTTCCTTGGCGAAACAGCAGCAGAGTGACCACTTGTCACGTGGCTAGAATTCGAAGAGGTAATCCTATCATAAAGACTAAAAAGGCTCCAGTTCCAGACAGCATCCTAGCTGAACTCTTGCAGCTCATCTATTACCATTGTCCTGACTTGCTGCTCAATACATTCAACGCTTGCATGCGGAAATGGGGCTTCCCGTAACTTTGATAGGCAGCGAGACTCATACTGATCAGCAACGGGAAGGAAAATTCTGGGTTGCCATCTGTATATCATCCGTTGTGCATATTAGGCACACCTCGGAAAGTGCTACAGAAGCTTATCAAGTGAAAACCCACTAATCCGATTCATGCTGCTCGGAATCTATATCGGCGGTATTACAGCTTGAGAGCAAGGCGCTCACCATCGATGTGATTGTAGAGGTGAAGAGCGTGGCCTGAAAGGTGGGGGCCTCTTTTGTAATACGTGACAGGTAGTTCTGTTTGTGAAAACTAATGTTTTGGATTCATTGAAAACCCCTTTTCAATTCCCAGCGCATCGTATGGAGCTTTTGAGGGACTACCTGAAGGACCACAACCTGCTATATGATACGAAACAGGGTGGAGGAAGGATGGAAGTGACATCAGGTATTGCTCAAGGATCTTTGCATACTCCAGACTTGTAGAACATATCGTAAGATGGGCTACTAAGATTAGAGTGGACGGGTGAGTCACACCCGATTGACACTGTGGATAATATTCCAGTGCTAGTTGCTGGATGCACCGTTAAATCAGTGCAACTTATACTAGTTATGCTAATGCGCTGGATTAGAGTCTGGATGAATGTTCACCGGCTCAAACTAGCAGTATAGAAAAGCGAAGTTAATATCCTGACAAAGAAAGGAGTCCTCAGAGTAAGGACAATCAATATTGGGGAAGAACTGGTTGAAGCGAAACCATTCGTAAAGTATCTGGGGTAACTGATGGTCCAAATATGAGTTTACCTGAGCAAATCAGGGTAACAGCTGATAAAACTGCTTCGACTGCATTGGGTCTGAGTTAACTTATGGCCAATGTACCCCCAAAGGAGGAATGCCAGTCATCAGGAATACTCTTGGAGGCCAGCATTCTTTGGTGAGTGTCGCCCCTACGTACCCGACGAAATCCCCATAGGGGAAATGCCGGTTGGCAGGAATACTCTTGGAGGCTTGCATTCCTTAGAGAGCGCTGCCCGCACAGATCTGAGAATACGAAGGTCACCGTGAGGTTCTTCCTCGGGTGACAGGTAACGCTGGATTACGATTTGGACAACGAACTAGAATTGATGCTTTGGGCAGGCGGTAATAATGGTTTGGATCTAGTTGCTTTGCATGGTAGCGCCGAGGTGACACTCTTCATTACAACTTTCATACTGTCTCTATCGCGGTAAAACCTTGGAAGCCATTGGAGTACGTTCAAATTCCGCCCCATTGGGTGGGTGATGCAGGTTTGGTTGAAGCGGAGTCCCGATTAGCACTGGTCTGGCTCTAAGCACTTATTTCGAAAGTCTACAAAGCTAACCATGGAGCAAAAAAGGTGATATATTCACGGAGATAGCGGCTCCGAAAGGGGACCTAATAAAATTGGAGCGATTTCAATCGTAAACCCTTAAAACAGATAAAAAAATCCAAAAAAAGTCAATAAAAATACCAACAGAGATGACGCAACCAGCGACGGCAGCCAGATGTTTACAGCACATCGTGAGCGGTCCTAACGACGACAAAAACGATTATGAATGACATTTAGGACGGACAAAAAAGGGGGATTAGCAGACAGTCTTGTCCAGACTTATATTTTTGCGGCATTCGGAAGCAGCAAAAAATGATGCAAATGCCAGAATGTCCTAAAGAGAAGAGCGCCAAATGTTCAAGTGGTGGGAGAGAATATAAAAAACACCAAGAACTCAATGGTCACTGCTGCGATCTTTACTGAAGCAGATGAAGCAATTAACACTGCTACTTTCCAACAAACATCTCGTTTATTTCGGATGAATTCTTATTTCGTTATCCCATTTGCTAGAACTGATTTATATTTCCATTCACCAATTTTAAGAATCGTATGAAATCATAATAATCTCGAGCTTGGTCCTTTCTCCTCTTCTTACATAGTATTTCAGAAAAAACGAAGAGACTATTAGTTTAATTTTCAATTATCGACATTTTATTATTTTTTCATTTAAATATTTCTGTATTTATTCTTTGCATTCCATTTCGTTACTGGATTATTCAGTCTGTAAGATGGAATAAATAAATAAATAAATCAGCGACATGGAGAAGAAAGGTTAATTCAAAAGGCGTGATATGTTCTAAAAAGAGGGAAATTTGCATGCGAAAAAAATCAGCAAAGGTGTAAAGAATGGGCTTCTTGAATTAGAGGCGCTCCTGGACTGCATTGGGCATCACCAGAGTAACTGGTTAAATGCCGAAAAAGAGCAGAAGGCTCAAAGTGTTCTAAGAACTACAAAAGCCAAAAGGGTAGGTGCAGATAGCTCTACCATCAAAAATCAATAAAAGAATAGCGCCTGGCCCAATTGAAGGAGATTGAGATTGAATAAGAAAGGAAGACGCACTTGATTGGTGCGGAACACTAACCTCGTTTCAAGCTTTTCACTGCTGTCCTGTATTATTATTCGATATACTTACATCGATACATTTCACTTGGGTTTTATGTTATTTTTTTTTAAATTCTTTTTAAGTTATTCGCTACTCTTCTGAGATTTTTCATAGTTTTCTCTCTTCTCTAGAACCAATTATTTTTGTTTCACCGGGCGTTCACTACCACCCATAGCTCGCTGCTTGTTTTCAGCGAGGTTTCTGATAAGATGGGGGCTAGCTGGTTGTCGGCGGTCTTCATGAAATTTTTGCCCATAGACGCCGTTTGGAGCCTTTCTATGTCAAATTTTAATAGCGGGCTGGTCTTCGATGAATACGACATCGATAAGCCAATTTGATCAAGCAATGATCTGAGTCACAATTGGCCCCTCGGTACGTATAGATGTCAAGCATGCTCGAGGCCCATGGTTGATTTAGTTTTGTGCGTTGCCATCTGGCGATACACAGGTTCTTATATATATGCGTCAATGTGGAAAGCAAGATGAACGTCTGACTAGATTTCTGCTACATGTAAAGTCAATCAGACGCTAGCCGTTGGCATTTGATTCATTGTCGAGGCTTTATCCTCTAATCGGTCCCCGATGAGATATTACGTTGCCAACCTTAGCGTTGAAACCACCCAGAAATATTTTTTGTCGTTTGTAGACAGTGAGTTGACTAGTATTTCTTTTGTTTCTTCATCCTTTTCTACGGCTAAGGCGTATACGTTTATTAGCCAGATTTTGGAGAGTTCTGCTTTTATACGGATACCACGCAACCGTTCATTGATTACCTTAAAATCAATAAAACTTAAACTTCCTATCCACAATGAAGGCCACTCCAAATTCTCGCTTTTCAGTAGCCTTCCACTTTTGAATATTGTGTGCGATCTCATGTCGTGGACACCATTTCCAGTCCAGTTCGTTTCCAGGGTTGCCAGTATTTTAAATTTATGTTGACTGTTGTAAAATGTCCTTAACAGCGTCAGGAAAGTTGAACAATCTGAAATTCCAGGATCCGATGCTATAGTCCTTTTTTTCATTTGCCAGGCCCTTGCCTTACTTCAAATCCATTCCGAGGCTCTTTTGCAGGTTTCGAAACAATATAGGGTTTTCCAGGGACGGGGACTTAGCCCGTCGCCCAAACTCCATTCCAGTGGCATGGTTATTACTTTGGTTCCGTTGTCAGGCGTGGAACACTCGCGTTCATCCTCTTACGTCCCTATAAAGGAAGTGTAAGTAGGATTTGATAGTCGAGTTATGGAAGTATTGGCATATCTCGGCATTTAATGTCCCATTATCGGGGAACCCTTAAGCCCAATGTGCGACCCAATAACATTTACTACCATTTATTCGTAGGCTTAGGATGAGGAAGGATAGAAGCTTTGGGTAGGGGAAACCTCTCGGGCCTTCGCTTCCTGCAAACAGCGCCTCCAACTGTCTCCAATTCCGGAATCCGAGCAGCGATGAACTGGCTTCAAACCAGCGTTTCCTCGGTTTCCCCACTGGTCTCCGGCCTTCAGTTCTCCCAACGAATACCTTTTTGGGTACCCATTGATCGTCCATACGATTCTTGTAGCCAACCCATTGCAGCTTCCGATGTTTTACAATCGTTAGGACCTCCAGTTCGTCAAAAATTTCATACAGCTCGTGATTGTATCGAATTCGCCATTGGTCCCTGTCTAGCTTCGCTGCGATTAGTCACCTCAGGACCCGTCACTCAAAGGCGTTCAATATACGCTTGGGCTTGGGTTCATATACAAATAGCATAACACAGGTCTTATCACAGAATTGTATACTTGGAGCTTTGTTTTCCTGTATATGCAGCTGGTCTTCAAGACCGTCAAAACTGAATAAAATACATACATATATATATATATATATATATATATATATATATATATATATATATATATATATATATATATATATATATATATATATATATATATATATATATATATATATATATATATATATATATATATATATATATATATATATATATATATATGTATGTATGTATATATATATATATACATGTATATATATATATATATATGTTTATATATATATATATATATATATATATATATATATATAGCGATGCAGGACTCAATTGAAAGATCGAGATCCTTTAACTTTGCATCAGTTTACGCTGTAGGAGCTTAAATATTCAAGAGGGCTATTCGGTTGTGTGTTATTTCTTTCTTATTATTGTTTTATTTAATTTTTTTATTTCATGAAGAAATATTTTTTAACAATTACAATGATACATCAATTGCGATCAAATTCATGTTTAATATTGCACCAAATAATTCAACTTATATAATGATTTTAATGCATATTAAATGACAATTAAATTTAAATCATTACTTTAGAATAGTTACATTTGTATAGCGTAAATAATTACATTTAAGAGGTGTAAATAATGTTATTTGTAAGTTATATAAATTTTAATGAAAAGTTGATAATGTTGTCACCACGTATTCTATAAATTGGAGCCAACCCACTCTCTTGTTTTCGGTCCCAAAAAAACTTGATTAGAATAAAGTAATTTTTGTAACTTGTCTCATTGTTTGGTGTTAATGTTTTGATATTTTGTGTTAGATTTTTTTGATGATTAAATCAAACGATTTGTACCTTACCCCTAAATTCACAGTATCTTATGTTAACTACGTAGTCCGTGTGGAGTTGTACTTGAGGGCACAATCCGCTTGCGCAGTGGCTCCAAAGTTCAAAACTCGGTGCCAGCATCGGGTGTGAGCTTCTGATGCTGCTGTCGATTATCAGCTCACCCAGCTGTGATGGGTACTAATTGAAAAAATTAGGTAATAGTCACGTTGTTGAGCGTAATATTGACCACATCACCTCGAATTCTGTTACGGTCATGGAATTGAATAGCCTAGCAATAAATTTCAACGGCCAGGTTTGAATTCGGACAGTTTTAAAGTGGATTATTATTATTATGTTAACTATAAGAAAAAAAAATCTGAAACACACAAGCTATACTTTTAGATCTATCGTTCATTATTTAACTCAATAAATATGCAAAGTCGTAAATTATAAGATTGGAATATCACCCTCATGCTTGTCCCCTTTTCTTTGTATAACTCCAGCTAAACATTCTACTACTATTAACTATTTCCTTCTTTTTTAGGGTATCCACTTGGAACATAATACCTCAGCTCGTGTAATAAGATCGAATCAAAGTCTAGTGCTACAAAAAATAACACGATTTTACGCTGGAAATTATGCTTGCAGTGCTATTAACGACGAAGGAGAGACAGTCAGCAACCATCTGCCTTTAAGAGTTAAATGTAAGTAGAATTGAAGTGAATAAAGTTTACTGTGATTTGTAATCGAAATTCGAAACACCTTTGCTATGCTGTGGGTGTAAAACATGACCCCAAACCCAAGTATCCGCAAACATACTGAACGCCTCCGCAAGGTGTCTCCTTGGGTAAATAATTGGAACGAAGCTAGATGGGGACCAATGGCGAATTTGATACACCATGATCTGTATGAAATTTTTGACTGGCTGAAGGTGGCAACGATTGTAAGACTGCGGAAGCTGCAATGGGCTGGCCACATGAATTGTATGGATGAACAATAGATACCCAAAAATGTATTTGTCGGGAGAACTGAAGGGTGAAGACCAGGGAAAAAACCAAGAAAACGCTAATCTAACTCGGCCGATAAAGACACTTCATTGCTGCTTAGATTTTGAAATTGGAGGACGTGGTTAATGGACCGAGACAGTTGGAGGTGCCTTCTGCAGGAAGCGAAGGCACAAGAAGGGCTATAGTTCTACGAAGAAGAATTGAAATGAATAAATTTTAATGAAATTTACTATCGATATTCGAAATAACCTTCGGCAATTGTCAAAGAAAAAATCCTCATTGTCACCACCAGCTTGAAAGGCAAATTTCATGTAGGCACCTTTATTTTTAAAAACAAATAATAATTTGATTGGAGGCCAGTTTGAAAGTCAAACATTATATAAGAAAAAAATTTTGTTGAAGAAATACTCCTAATGTAAGCCATTTCAAACGTTTTCCTGAGAATAGATTGTAGATTAATTGTACTGTGCTACTTAAATATCAAATTCCGCTTACAATCTGAGCATTAAAAGGGTGCTTTTGAAATCTAAGCATTTGATTTTGGATTATTTTAAAAGAAGACCACACGACCAATTTTTTTTCAAATCGAAGCTACATTCTGGATAAAACAAAAATGTTCAATCTTGGTTGATAAGTTTTTTACTCATCATTCGATTTTCATAATATTTTGCAATGTGAAGGAACTCGTTTGAATAATTGATAATTTCAAGTTTCATTTTTTGAAACTTGGCCGCTATAGTGCCACAAAACTTGGAAAAAATGGCATATGTAAAGCATCACTACTTTGAAACTTGCTCATAGATCAAATAACAAAATCATTGGATATGACCAACGTCTACCTTAGTTTTCAGTTTTATAAAAATCAAACCAAAGTTGTCACTTTTATAGAAGCCTTTTAAATTTTGAAATTTGAAACACTTGAAACATGTTGAATATTCAATCTTCCATCCTGCAATTCCTTTCAAATGAAATGGTACCTCACTTCAATGTGTTTGGTCCTCTTGTGGACCTCGTGATTCTTCGCTAACTTGATTGCGCTTTGATTGTCCACAAAAAGAATTGGAATGTTGTCTAAGGAAGAGACTTCTGTGAACAGTCGAGACAACCACACAGTTTCCCTGGCAGCTTCACTAGCAGCGACACAATCAGCCTCAGTTCTGGATAGACACACACTCTTGACGTCTGCTAGTCCAGGATATCGGTCCTCCACTGTGCATGAAAACGATTCCACTAACAGACTGACGAGTATCCGATTGACCAGCATAGTCTGCATCACTTAAGGCCTTCAAGACACTTCCTTTGAAACCAGCCTCGTACCTGATACCAACTGACGTAGACCCTTTGACGTATCTCAGGATTCTCTTTTCCAGCAACCAGTGGACATCTTCCAGATCTTCCAAGAACTGCGACGCATAATTGACCGCAAACGCGATGTCAAGACGAGTAGCAACAGCCAAGTACATCGAACATCCTACAACATCACGATAAGTGGCAGATGTTCTCAAACCAGTTTTCTCTTCCAACTGCACGTTGAAACAGCATTGGCTTCTGCCATGTTGAACTTTAGAAGAAGATTTTCCACATACTCCTTCTGACTCAAACGGATGGAACCATCTTCTTCACGTTCAATGAGCATATTCAGGAAGCAGCCAAGCGATTCACGTGTGATCTTGAACTCCATCTCCAGCTTCCTCAAGAACTCTTGAATCACACTCTTCTATGTTGCAGCAGCCAGGCCATCGTCAACAGAAAGGACAATGATCAGCTTATCTTCACCAGACATACAAAAGGAAAGACATGGGTCAGCTTCACTCTAGACGAGACCAAACTTGATAAGAATCTCTTTGAACCTTGAACCGACTTCTAATCAGCCTGCACACATGACCAGAACCATCTTCAAAACCTTCAGGTTGATCCATGTATATTTCTTCATTCAAACCACCGTTTAGAAATGCCGTCTTCAGATCAAATTGGGCCAACTCCAGACGTTCCTTAGCAGCAAAACTTAGAATCGCCCTGATAGTATCATATCGAGCTACGGGACTCTAATTTTCATGATAATCAGTACCTTCTCGTTGACTATAACCCTTCGCAACAAGCCTAGCTTTGTAGCGACAAACCTTCCCTTCTGCATATCGTTTGATACGATAGATCCTGCGATTAGCAATTGTCTTCCTTCCTGGAGGTAACTCCGTTAAAACCCAGGTTGATTTTTCCTTCAGTGAAGACATTTGTTCCATCATCGCAGCCTTCTAGTGTTCACAACTACCCGACTTCATGGCTTCTTTGTAGTCTCGAGGTTCTTCTAACTATGCAAGGAACATTTCAATCAATTTTACAGGTTTCTGAAGTTTAATTCTATTTTGAAGACGTCGTTGAGTGGTATCTTTTGCAGCCTTTTTTTTTGAGGTAGGGAGGTGAATGCCATTTATGCACAGAGTGTGGGACTCCCATGCACAACTGGACTTGTCACTAAACAGCTCCCCTGTCAACCTGAGAACCCAGCCTGGAACCGTGTGACACATTACTTCGGGCCAGGTCTCGTTTTGTTACGCCGTGAGGTGAGGAGTTCCTCTTCTAACGGGAAGGCAGAGGGGAATAGGAAATGCCAGAAGAGCGATCCCCCAGCCCCAGCGACCCCGGCTGCTGTGAGTCCCTTTTATATTTTAGGACTGCCCGAGCATAATGTGCCACCTGGTTCCATTTGTCAGCCGATTCGAGCATCACCGCAACTTTATTATCCGGGGTGAGCTCTCCCGTCTCCCTGTAGACTTCCCTTCGCAGCCTGACCCATTTGGTACACGCAAAAAATGTGTGATAGGCATTGTCCTCCTCTCTGGGGCAAAACCGACGATCGGGGGACCGTGACTTACCGACCTTGTGCAGGTAAGACTGAAAACACCCATTCCCGCTCAAAAGCTGGGTCAGGTAGAAGTCACACCCACCATGCCTTCGATTTAGTCCCGGTCTCAAGTCCGGCACGAGGCGCGCGGTCCACCTTTCCTTCGTGCAATTGACCCAAGACTGCTGCCAATCGTTGAGCGAGCGCTGTCTCTCCTCGCGGACAACTATCTCCCTCAAATCCTCGTTTCGGCACAGGTAAATAGCGCGGTGCCCTTTCGCAAGGAGGGCGACATGTATCACGCCTGCAATCACTCTTACCGCCGAGTCAGAGACTGTTGGATACGAAGATGCAATTCTCAGTGCTCCTCTTCTCTGTACCTGTGCCAATCGTTTTCGGTATACCTCCTTGCTGAGAGTCTCGCCCTATACCTCACTCATCAAGAGGCGTCTTCTTGATGGGCTGGGTCCCCCTACCTTGGCCATAAGTCGACTCAGAGCCGATATTCCCGAAGCAGCCTTCTCAGCCGTTGCCCTGATTTGCTCAGAGAAACTCATCTTCGAGTCGATCAGTAGCCCCAGGTACTTTACCGCTGGCTTCGATTCGATTTGTTTATCTCCAATACTGATCATCCTTACTCTAGGGATTCTCTTTTTTGTCAAGATGACCACTTCGGTTTTCTCCAGTGCTAAACTGAGCCCGCGAGGAGTCATCCAGTCCCTCACTCGGCGCATTAGCATACCTAGCTTAAGTTGCGCTTGTTCTATGGTGCGTCCGGCGACCAGAGCCGCAACATCATCCGCAGAGCCGACCAAGCGCGACTCATCTGGCATCTCAAGTCTCAGTAGCCCGTCGTAAGACACGTTCCACAGGTCTGGACCAAGGATAGATCCGTGGGCAACACCCGATGTAATTTCCATCCTTCGTTGGCCCTGTGTCGTGTCGTAGAGCAGGCTTCGGTCCTTTAGGTAGTTCCTCAAAAGCTGCATTAGATATTCTGGAACTTGAAAAGAGTTTTCCAGCGTGTCCAGAATATCCACCCATCTAGCGGAGTTGAAAACATTCCTGACGTCGAGTGTCACCAACAGGACGATCCGTCGCTTGGTGCGAGTATATACCTCTGCTTTTTGGACCACGTTCACCACCTCTGCAATCGCATCGCTCTAAAGCCGCACTGCCGAGGAGATAGGTTCCCAGCAGCACGAATCGTGTCAGTGAGTCTTCCCTTGATGAGTTTCTCTAGCACTTTCCCAGCCGTGTCTAGCATGCATAACGGGCGGTATGCAGACGACGATCCGGGATTTCCCTTCCCCTTGCCGATCAGCTTTTGCAGCCTTAGGAGTTTCTTCAATTCGCAGTTCAGCAGGAACGGCTGGCAATACAGGGTCCGGGACCTCAGGCACGTGCGAAGCTTTAGGTGAGCTCAGAACTCTGGGAAAATTGTGGGGCTCGAAAGAATCTTCAATTTCTTCAACATGAACAGGAACATGCTCTGGGCCAAAAACAATCTCACGACTTTGGATCACCTGCTTTGTATCCTTTTTCAACACGCGAAAACCATCGATGTCTTCCGAGTACCCAACAAAAACTGCTTCAACGCATTTAGCATCCCACCTCTTTCAACGTTATTTAGGCACCATCACCCAGCATGTGGTTCCAAAAATATGAAACCTGTTCAAATGAACACTCTTCTCAACGAACAACTCGTACGGAGTTTTGCCCTCTACAGAGCTTGGACTAGTTCGGTCGAGATTGTAAACCACAGCGTTGGCAGCTTCAGCCCACAGAAACTTCGGCAGATCCTTGCTACCAAACATGGCTAGCGCTAGCTCACCAATTGTCCGGTTTGAACGTTCAGCACAACGGTTCTGCTGAGGCGTATAAGGATTCGTAATCACCATCTTCGTACCTTCGCAATCCATGAGTTTTCGCATCTTCTTGTTGTCAAACTCTTTTCCTCCCTCGCACTGGAACACCTTTACCGGTCGACATCGTTGAGTCTTCACCAGCTGCAACATTTCTTTAGTCTTGTCAAACACCTCAGATTTTTCCTCCAAGAAGTAAACCATAAGAAATCTTGAATAGTTACACGTGAAGCAGATAAAGTACCTGGCACCAGCAATAGTTTCCTGTCCAAGTGAAACACCGACACCAGCATGGATCACTTCTCCTGGCACAAATGAACGCTGTTGACGTGACTTGAACGGTTCTCGATGTTGTTTACCTTCTACACAAGACCCACAGAATTCGTCGTCCTTTTGTACTTCAATTCCGTGATTTTTGAGTATCTTTACAACATGTCTTTTATTCTGATGACCCAAACGCTCATGCTAGACTTGAAGAGAGTCCTTGACCGCCAGATTAGCCTCACTCACACAGCAAGTGTCCGGTTCCTTGACCTTGAGCATCATCTTGAACAGCTGACCAGATCGCACACCTTGAGCCTTGACAACATCATCAAGCAGGAATTCACAGCTATCCTTGGATGAGCTGAAAGTCATACCTTTGTCCAGTGCATGCGTAACCGAGGATAAATTTCTCCTAGCCTCCGGAACATACTCCACGTTTTCCAT
Organism: Odontomyia ornata; assembly: GCA_963969285.1. Classification (NCBI taxonomy): domain Eukaryota; kingdom Metazoa; phylum Arthropoda; class Insecta; order Diptera; family Stratiomyidae; genus Odontomyia; species Odontomyia ornata. Next base: position 268,240,188 of record OZ017740.1, read on the forward strand.
GTGACAAGAAGTCCAACGGCCATTCACAAGTGCCTCAAAGTCAATATTTTCTCTTCTAAATGCACTCATCACAGAATCGTTTCCGATACGAATCTCTGCTGGAATAGAGAAAGCCTCAAAGAATGAATACCCCTCTTACTTGAAGGTCATGTGGTCCGTCGCACAAGAATCGATGATCCAAGCTTCGATCTTGCCTTCCGCACTGAACACTTCGCTAACGAACGCTAACAAACCCTTACTTTCAGACGTCCCATCAATCTTCTTCTTCCTGTTTGGACAATCTCTTTTAAAATGCCCAGTTCCGTGACAACCGTAGCACTTGAAAGCCGACTTCTTCCCCTTCTGGTTGGACTTGACATCATCTTTGGCCTGCTTACCAGCTGCACCTTGTTGACTTCCACTTGCACCTTTGGACTGGATTTTCAACTTGGTTGCCATCAGTGCCGTCAGATTGTTCTCCTTTTCTTGTCGAAGTTTCCGCCCGTGCTCATCAGATGTCAACACGTTGAAAAGGTTACCGAGAGATCATTCGATCTGGCCCACCAAGCTTACCTGAAACTTTCAAAACTGTCAGGCAATGTTTCCAGCAAATTGATCATCAAAGCTGACTCGCCGGGCTTAACTTTCAACTGCTGCATGCGTAGAATTAAACCTTCAAATTTAACAATATGACTTATCATATCATCCGCTAAATTCATGTCAAAACTGAAAAACTCAGTCTGAACTGAATGAACAGCTTGCCTTGTTTGTTGTTCATAAATACCATACAATTTGTTCCACATCTGATGAGCGGTATCGCAAGCGACGATCAAATTCATGACACTCGAATCAATTGTCTTGTAGATGATTTGACAAGCGGCGCGATCTGCCTTATCCCAAATTTTCATTGCCGCATTGTGAGCAACAATCGTAGCCGCATTAGAATTAGCCGCCAGCACCGGTTGAACCAACTCTCCAATTCTCACTTCGTATGCTCCTTCAGTTGCTCGCAATAAATTGTGCACCATAAACTTCTAAATATTGAAGCTTTCCGAACCTTTTAACTTCTCAATACCTTGAGATTGCATGATTGTCAGTCATCAAAATTCCAGCAACTATCACCTTCAAGTTTCGAGAAAAACACTATTTATTTTGCTCAATCTTCTTGAAAAAACGTTGGTCCACTCAAATCGAACTACGCTCACCTACCATATTATTGTTTTGTAGATAATAATATTATTTTAATTAGCCAACGTTTTAACACAATGTTTATTGACAGAAGTGAACAGAGTGACAAATGACAGTTGTAGCATTAGATTAAAGGAGTATAATTTTGAAATCAAAGTATCAAAGCTTTACATCAATAATTGTAAATTTGAAGGATGTTTGAAATTTTACTGGTTTTTTCCTTCACCTTACTCATTTTCAAAATACGACTGTTACATATTACTTGCTAAAAGTTTGAATTTAAATTTTAACTTTTCAGTAAAAAACGCTTAAAGTTACAGTTCATACTTTTTTTAACTTAAAGTAAAACTAATGAATTTTTACGAATAAACTGGTACTGGTTTTTCTCTAATAAATAATTAATAATCATAATTCAACGCGATAGTGCTGTTGATTATATAATGGTGTTGCAATTTTAGTCCTTATCGTTGTCGTTATTTTCCCACCCTCCCACAGGCCTTGACTTTCTGGAGAGATCACAGTTGTATTGATGCATCGATCACATTGTCAAGTTTCTTCGTCGTTTGTAGTGTTGAGTGTTGCTTTGATTCCCCCGCTAGTCTCCATTCCCAGTACACCTATCTCTCTTACTATGGTTGACAACCGTTCTTCAAGTTTTCCTGGATAAAAATCATATCTGCGGCACGACAAGTTAAATTCAGTAACCTCTTCGTATTCTACTCCATTTGAAATCAGCCACTGAACTATATGCTCATGTTCAAAGAACATTGCTATACTCATGACGGTATTACCCCCACTGTCTGTAGAGTCCAGAGGGTGACCAAGCGCGGCAATTTGTTTGCACAATTCTAAATCTCCAGAATGAATTGCATAATGTAGTGTGGGAAAATTACATAATACATTTGCACCACCTCCTCCCTCATTTCTAGGCATTGCGAGCCATTTAGCAATTTTAGTTTTATCCTCATATGCAGCCTGTTGAATTGGTGTCCTGCCGCAGAATATCTTATTCACGTCAACACCACAATTAATTAACAGTTTGGCTAGTTCCAAGTCATTATTGGAAATGGCGTGCCTCATACCCCAATCCGATACTCCTTCATCAAATGAGTCAACTATTTCACTAAGTACGCTTTTGTGCTCTTCATTTGAGTTGTCCAAAGAATCGAGAATCAATTTTAGGATATCAAGATACAAATTTTCGTTTAAAATGAAGAACAATCTACTCCGGTTTCGGTTTGATTCATTTAAAAATTCAGCAACCGAAAGACCAAACTTTTGAATTGTCGTTGATGGAAGTTTGGAACGATACTTTTTCAACCATCGATCAAAAAACGTTGCTGTGCAATTCAAATCGCCTGGGTAAGCTATTACTCTCGTCAAAATGAACTCGTGAAATATATTTTTTTGTTTTTTTCGCATTAATTCGTGGCCAATGAAATCCGCTACAAAGTATTCGGCGAACGTCCGATGAATAAAATGAGGTCTACCATTCACGACCTGATCAACTATCCCTCGCTTTTCTTTACCGGATGCAATTTCTTCCAGGTTCGCATTGATTTCCTCCAACTCTTCCTCGTAGTCACCAAACATAGAAAGTAGTACATCTAAATCTGATCGTTCGGGTAGGAATCCAAGATGATAGTAAGCCTTCAAGGTTTTTTCTGTGGGTTTGGGATTAACCAGTACAAAAATTGCCATTTTCTGATGCTGTTCAATAAATATTTTAAACAATGACTTCATTGCGATTTCGAAAGTTACATTAGCCAATTTTTGCCTCATTTTCTCTTCTACGTAAATGAGTTTTTTCTTTTCAATAAATTTTTCGTACAATTCAATCATATCCAGCCGATCAGGAAATATCGGAATCATTTTTCCAGAATTGAGAAAATCGAAACAACCTTGCCATTCGCAGTCTTTTCCAGACTCTTCAAAGTTCTCAGCCAACAACCGCAAATGTAAGAGATTACCTGTGAAATTCATATCTTTGTCGTTTATAGTTGCTGGTTGATTTCGTAGGAGGGACTCCACATAAATCTTAAGTCGATTCTCGTTGATAGTGAATCCTGCATTTTTGGACTGCAACCGTTCCCGGAAAAACTTCATTAAATAATTGATTTGATCAGAATTTGAAAGCTGCTGCAGTGAGCAGGCAAAAACTTCTAACTCTTTCTCTAATTCTCGCTGCATGCTCGGGCGAGTCGTAATGAAAAGTTTTTCCACGCAAGTAAGTTTTAACCCAAGGAGAAGATCTAAGATGATTTCTTGATAATTCGGACAAATTTCGTCAAGCCCATCAAAAAGAAGAACTATTTTAAGCTTGATAGGTTTCATTAATGCTTGTGCAAATAGGTTCTCTTCAAATCCACTAGTATTTTTAAAAACAGAGTTTTGGCTTGATTTGAGCAGTGAAACAAGGAACGTGATAGCAGAAATCTCATCTCCTCTTTTTAATTTTTCGCTGTTATTCTTTCTGTTATTTAACTCAGAGTTAAAATGCAATGAGTAATCATTCAACTCAATTCGAATAACCCAAAAGTGAGGATATCTGTTTTTTATTTGCTCGGATAAGTTGCAGAGTATGGTTGATTTGCCTGTTCCTGCAGTGTCTGAAATAATTAATAGTTTCGTGTCTTGGGAGGAGCAAGTCAAATCATTTTCAGGCAACAATTTGACTAGACAACAGTGGTCACTATTAACTCGGGAATCTACTAGTGCTCTCATTGAGTCCGAAAATTTTTGCAAGTAAAATTTACCAGATGTCTCACGCAGCCAGTGCACGCTCCTTGGGTTCGTCTCGGAAATGTTTTTGCAACAATGGTCACTATTAACTCGGTAATCTACTAGTGCTCTTATTGAGCCCGAAGATTTTTGCCAGTAAAATTTACCAGATGTCTTACGTAGCCAGTGCACGCTCCTCGGTTTCGTCTCGGAAATGTTTTCGCAAGCTTTTTTGTAATCCTCTTCTTGGTCACTAACTATTATATCCTGACACAGTCTAACGTCCTGTCCTATTTCAACAGTGGCTTTAACAGAACGATTGACGTAATAGGATGGATTGAATTCATCTGGATATTTTAGTTCCTGCCCTATTTCAACCTGTTCTCCTGTGACAAATTTTACTAAAGCTGAAGCATCAATAAGGGACTTGATTTCACCGTCAATTATATCATTAACCATGAGAGCTTTTTTCTGCAGAAGTATTTTACCTTCTTTCAAGATGATCAATTGCGATTTTTCCGTAAGATCATCGAAGTTTGTTGTTATATCTTTACTTCTGAGGGGTTTAGATGAAAAATAAGGATCCGTCAAAACATTTGAAAAATTATCATTTTTTTCGGTAATCAAAATTAATCTTCGTTTGTTATTTCCGAAAAGTATTTTTTTTAAGGTTTCGAAAATGTATTCATTATTGTTTTTGGAATTCCATTCAACGACTACCAAGTTCCATTTGTCGATCTCATTAAAAATTTCCATCAATTCTTTCAAAAATTCAAAATTTTGAAGCTGCTCCAGCTGTAAGAAGATATATCCAAACTGATCAGTGTATTGCTGGTAATCACCAGAATTTTCTAATTGTAAATTCCGAAACGATTGTGCAATCCAAATTCGCCCTAACATGCGATGTTCAAATGACAACCTCAAAATATGTTCGTTTTGTTCTTTAAGAAAATGACGAAGTTTTGTATCATTATCTCTATCATATTTGAATACGTACTTATCGGGAACCATTGCCAAATAAGATTCGCTTATACCTTGCATTTCCAAACGCCGTAATTCATGCTTAACATCATCAAAGAGTTTTCTGGCTTGGTCTGCTGAATAAAAAGTACAAATTCGTTCTGACATCCATATTCGAAGAAAATCTTGATACCGAGCACGAAATAATTTTATGTCAAGGCTTCCAAAATGCTTGCACATTTCTTGCTCCAGGCAGTTTGTTAATTCAAATCGATTGGGGTAGTTGAGAATGAGTTTGAACTTGTTGAAAAAGTCACTAAAATCTTTCGGCGTATATGGTTGCGGAAGCGACTCAAAGGAAGGTTCCTCATTATAGCAGCGAAAGCCATCAACATTCACCTTAAAAGTATATTCAGCTAAATTATTCAAGTTTTCGCTATTAAAAAGACTTTTGAGTTCATCTTGAAAGACTATAAAATTCTTATCCAGATTTTCCATTTTAATGAAATCGCTACTAAAACGGAGGGCGTCAAACTTTTTTATGATTATATTTCTTTTACCAAGTACTAGGACGTTTGCTTTAAATTCTGCCAAGTCATCAACTGATGGATCTAATTTTGTCTCATTGATTTCTATACAGTTTTCCGAGGGGATGGCCCTATCGATAATACCATGAAGTTGACCAGCAAAGTGTTTTGGATTTTGTAATGTGAACTCAGCTTTGGGAAGGAAATCCGATGCCAAACCTTCTGTTATTGGAAACTTCACATTTTCCAAAAAGTTCCAAATTGTTGCGATAGCCGCTTCTGTAACTATTTTGTTGATTAAAATGCGACGAAACTGTAATAGATTTGCCCAAGATGTTGTACCGTCACAAACTAGTTTATCTGCGTTAATAAACGTATCAAAAAACTTTCCGGAGTTCACATCAAAGACGGTATTCGCTAAACAACGTTGATATATCTCAAAATCTCCGTCAAACATTGAATTAAGCGAATTTTTTGTCTCCCATGTATCAACTACTTTTTGTGCAATATTATTTATGATACTGAGATCATTTGGGAATCTTGTCGCTTCAAAATCAGGTGAAATTTCGATTTTCATCTGTTCCAACTCTTTGATATTTACTTTTTTGACGTTGCTCAGCTCTTGTTTTAGAAGGTTTCTCAATAGTTGCAAACTCTTCGTCTTAGGTTGAATAAACGCTTTTCTAAACTTTTTTGTCTTACTATTGAGTACCTCTGCAGCAAGAATTAAATGAAACTTTGTAAAGTCTTGTCTTTTCAATTCTTTCCCACTCTTTATCAATTGTGCCAATTTACTAGCTAGTTCCTTCATTTCTGACTCATCTTCAGGAAGTTTGCTCTTCCCGAACTCCTGGTCAACTTTGAATTTCCAGGTATTTTTTAAAAACGCAATTTCTTTCATTAGAGTTGTCCGGAATATTGCAGCTTCAGCCTGCAAACTCTTGCCTTCTAGAAATTGTTTTGAAAACGAGAGGGTAAACTCATTTGCAGCCCTTTGTAAGTCGAAAACTTGTTTTTTTAAAGGATGTATGAAATCCTTCACAAAACTTATGTTTTTGTCAATTTTTTCTCCTTTTACTATGTGGGATGCAAGTGTCTGAATCAACATGTTGAAATCGGAAGTAGTATGGAAGATAGGAATCAGCTCTTTGACAAGGTTGCTCCCATCAACTATTTTATAGCTGGATATCTGATGCAGTTCTATAGAGCCCAGCAATTTATCTTCATTAATATTGTTCGAATCTTCTTTAAAACAATGCACAAAGTCGTCTGGTTGGAAGTTTGTGTTTGTTATCAGACAAACATCATCGATGTTTCCCCTGGAAAATTGTGAATAAACTGATTTTTCTGAGCACTTGGATCTAATATTGATGAAGGACTTAAAGTACTTAGAAACGGCAAAGTCATCATCAGTGGAAGTAAGATTAGCCTTGCTGATTCGTTTGATTTCCACGCCTTCCTTGTGTTTGATTTGGAACAATCTTAGTTTCCACTGGTCATGTCGTCTATTTCGGTACTGAAAAACAACATCGTCAAATTTTTCAGCTCCTGGCAGTTCTGTTGCTAACCGAAATCGATCGAAAGAACCGTCTTTAGCTCTCCACAAAACTAGTGTAAGGATGATCAACTGATATTCTACTCCATGTTGAGTTAGCTTAAGACCATCGCCAGGCATTTCTAGATTATCTACAATTACATCAGTTGGCAAACTGTCTTTCCGTTTGATCTTAACTACTAGAGGACTCGAATCGGAGTAATTTAATGGATTATCACTGGAACCGCCGGAATCTTTGATGGGATAATTGCACACATCATCCGTTTTGCGTTTCCGAAAACTTTCTACGATACCTTTCGAAGTCGATGGCTGATTCATGAGATATGAAAGGGTTTGTTCATCGTCTGAGTGCTGATCCATAATAAATTTTGATGTATATTCCACTAGCAGAAGATTTTAATCGTTGATTTTGAAGCGTGATCTGAAAGTTAAAATGTTCTGTTAATATCTTTAGAATATGACTGGTACGAATAAAAGAAAACATATAGTTCTTCACTTAACCCTTACGATACAGATTATTTTTTTTCTTGTGATATGAAAAGGATAATTGAAGAATTGTGAAGTAGAATATTTAAAAGGACTACAGTTTTATTTTTAAAATTTTCTGCTCCGTGGCGTTCAAAAATTGTTGCGGGACGTATATGTCCCACTAGTAATTATGCGCAGCAAATGTATCCATACAGTGATACCTACAGTATCATTTACACTTAAAAATACAAAAAAATTAAATTCTTATGCATGGTAAATTATGAAGCATTCTTTGCACAATGCAACATCACACGCAGCATAAATTGTTTTTGTCCTTTTCTCGATTTTTCGTTTCGCACAATGACAACATCTGCGCCGGGCTTTGCCTTCCGTTGGCAAGCGGTCGGCAATGTTGTACAATCATTTATTTCTGAGTGATAGTCTACCTACAGATACAAATTTATTGATCAGTAATGAATTGTTTAGGACTCTCCCTGTACCTGATGCCTGAACTAATTGTTCGTTGAAATGCTGCTCGGTCTTTGCCAAAACCAATCAGTTGTTCTCCTCGACTCACCAACAATTCAATGTGGGATGTTTTCGCGCATTGTAGTTCTTGGTATACAGTCCACAAATTGGCAGAAAGCGACTGGATTACCAACTAAACACCTCCCCTGTCAACTTGAGAACTAACCTGGAACCGTCTGACACATTACTTCGGGCCAGGTCTCATTTTGTTACGCTGTGAAGCGCCTTCAAGCTGGGGGATTCCTCTTCTAGTAGGAGGCAAGAAAGAAAGAGGAAGTGCCTGACAAGCGATCCTTCAGCCACAACACCCCCGGCCACTGTGAGTCCCTTTTATCTTTTAGGACTGCCCGAACATTATGTACCACCTGGTTCCATTTGCCAACCGATTTGAGCATCACCGCGACTATATTATCCGGGGTGAGCTCTTCTGTCTCCTTGTAGAGGTCCTTTCGTAGCCTGGCCCATTTTTCGCACGCAAAAAATGTGTGATAGGCATTGTCTTCCTCCCCTGAGGAAAACCGACAATCGGGGGATCGTTACTAACCAATCTTTTGCAGGTAAGATTGAAAACACCCATGCCCGCTCAAAAGCTGGGTCAGATAGAAGTTATTCTCACCATGCCTTCGATTTGCTCACAGTCTCACATCCGGAATGAGGCGCGCAGTCCACCTTCCCTTCGTGCAATTCACCCAAGACTGGTGCCAATCATTGAGTTAGCGCTGTCTCTCTCCGCGAACAACCATCTCCCTTGCATCCTCGTTTCGACGCAGATAAATAAAGTGGCGCTTTCTAGCAAGGAGGCTGACAGGTATCAAGCCTGCAATAACATTCACCACCGAATCAGAGACTGTCGGATACGAAGATTGTTGTTGATTTCAGTTGGTTCGGGTTTTTCAATTTGGAAAAAGTCGAGTCCAAGTTGACAAAATGCTCAATTTATTGAACTGGGTTTCAATACCATGGACCAAACTTCTGAATAAATATTATTATATCGACACACAACTATACATCAATATATTCAATCAACACGATATATTTTTGCAATTAACCGACACAACTTTTATGCACCAGGAAATCAGACGGAAAGAATATTATTTCATTTTTTTTTATTTATATAGCTAAATTCAATTCAAAGTAATTTCCCGACTACTAGTTTTCGATGTCAATAAATGCATGGTAAGCTGGCAGTTGATCAAATCTCAAACTCCTCCTTGATCAATTTACAGCGGAGCGTCTCAAAAATTCTTCTGTTGAGTGGCTTGGTGAGGATTTTTGCGATCTGCTTGCTGCTCTCGACGTGTTGAAGTGCCACAGTGTTGCCGGTGTGCTGCTGGATGTACTTTTGTGGTATTTCGGTGTGGTTCTTTGCTCTGGTCGTCTTTCCTTCGTGTGTATTTTGTAGTATATGCATGGCTGACATGTTGTCAACGCACAGAGTGATCAGCAGCTCAGCTTCTAGAATGCCAAGTTCCAGTGCGATTCGTTTGATCCAGCACACATCGTCACTAACCGACACTGCTGCTCGGTACTTGGCTTCTGCAGTTGAAGTCACTACCAGACGCTGCCTTTGTGTCTGGCCCTCCTCGTAACGCTTACACTTGACTGGCCTGTCTCCGAGTCTCCTCTAAAGTCTGAATCGGTGGAGGCCACGAGTGTCTTGTCTACTCTGAAATGAATTCCGGCTTTCGTGTTACCTCTCAAATACTGGAAAAAACGTTTCAGAATCGCCTGATGGCTCTTCATGGGCTTGTTGCAGAATCGACTGAGGTAGTTTACGGTGAAGCTTATGTCTAGCCTGGTTATTGTGGCTAAGTACAACAAACTTCCTATCGTCTCGCGATAGCTGTTGTTCGCTGGAAGTGCCTCGTCGTTCTTGAAGTCAGTCTTATGGTTGATCATTCCTGGCTCAGTGGATGTGGATGCTGGATTGCACTGCTCGATTTTCATCTTTCTTAATATCTTCTCCGTGTAGCGAGGCTGATTCATAAAGATATCGTCCTGGTCGATCTTGATTTCCATGCCCAAATACGTTAACTTGTTTTGTACTTTCTTGCTGAATGTTACCTCGAATTTCTTGCTTGTGCCGTCTAGGAGTTTGTATATTTTTTCTTGATCTTTGACGGCTACCAATCCATCATCCACGAAGAGTGAGGCCATAATGCTCTTGTCCTTGTTATAGTATATACAAGGGTCGTCATCCGTGTTGATCAAGCCTATCTTCTTCTCAAAGGGGGTGGTGACCCTCTCGTTCCATATCCTCAGAAGCTTGTTTAAGCCCATAGAGACTCTTGTTCAACTTATAAACTTTCCTGGTTCCATCGTCAAACCCTTCCGCCTGGTGCATATAGATGTCCAGCTCCAGGTTCCCATACAAGAAAGCCATTTTCACATCGAACGATACCAACTTCATTTTCTCCGACACTGCGTGACTCAGGGTCAGGTGAATGGATGCATGATGAGCTACTAGGCTGAAAGTTTCCGTGCAGTCCACTTTCTCCTTCTGTTCAAACCCCCTCGCCACTCGTCTGGCCTTAAGTCTCCCGTCCGCCTTCCGTCGAAGTACCCAGCGAAAAGTGATCGGCTTCGCTCCTTCTGAACAGTCCACCAGCTTCCAAGCTTTCATCTCAATCAGCGAATCGTACTCCTCCTGCATTGCTCGTCTCCATTTCTCATCTCTAAGTGCCTCACTCGCCGGGATGTCCTCCGTTTCACCAATCATGGCTTCTTTTGCGCTCTTTCCTCCACGGCGGGAGTCAAGTACGCAGTCTCTCAATCTCGGTGGTGGTTGCAGAGCCCAACAATCTCGCAGAACTCTCCTTCTTGACTCTTCTTCTGGCGCTAGTGTCTCATTTTCATTGTCGCTTGGCTCCCCAGCACTTACCCCAGTTCCCCAGTTCTCGTCTTCTTCCTCTGTCTCGCTGCTGCTTTCTACTTGCTTCTCAGGTGTGCCCTCTGGTGCCTGTGTCTCAAGTTCAGTTCCTTGCCTCAGTCTCATCTTTCTCTCGTCGAAGATCACATTGCCTGAGCTGATAGTTTCTCTTTTTCCTTTCAGATGAACCTGGAAGCAGAGTGAATCAATATCACAGCCAACCAGATTTCCCTTTTGTGATTTTCTATCCATCTTGCCTCTTTTCTGATTTTGTGTCAGCACGTAACATTTGCATCCAAAGGGTTGCAGCTTCTCAATTTTTTTTCTTCCGAGCCAAAGTTCTGCTTGGGTCCTCCCAATGACGGGATGTTCATCTCGCTGGTGTTGACATCCACGAGATCTAACGGTTGCTGAGCTGTCTTGGGGTTGTTTGGGTGTGAGGATCTATGTAGCTTGCCATACGTTGTTATTCCAGTCATCAATGTTTTTTATTTCCTTTTCTTTTCACTATATCCCTCACATACTTGGCATTTTGATGGACGAGTCGCTCAGGCCAGGCTTTGATCAACACGGCCATTAAACTTATCTTTTCTTCTCTCCTGAGCATCATTTTGTAGAGATTTCCCTTACACTTTGCTATTGCCACGATTTCCCTGCCATCCAGACTGTAAAACGTTGACTCGTTTCCGTTTGCCTTCTGTACATGTCCCTTGTCTAGCATATAAGTCACTGAAAAAAGATTAAAGTTGAGGTTTGGCACGTAAATGACATCTTCTAGTACCACAGGATACCACTTTTGACCATCAAATGCTTCCATCTCGATGTTCCTGACTGCAACGCCATCTAGCCTGGTTGAGTCTCCAATCACAATTAGGATGGGCTCGTCCAACTCAACAAGCTAAACAAACAACTCTCGGTGAGACGTCATGTGTTTGCTGGCTCCACAGTCTTGATACCATGAAGTGGCCTTGTCCTTCAAAATGTCGTTGTCTACCGTCGTGAGTGCCACGGTCAAAAATGCCTTCCTATTTGGTTTCCCCTTTGTTGACTTATTCGCTTCTTCTCAAGATTCGCAGTCTATTGCGAACCGTCCCTTCTTCTTACAGATATTACATGAATACTTCTTCTAGCAGTAGGCGATGTATTCATCACACGGTTTATCTATGCACTCCTTGAGCACGTGACCTTTCTTCCCACATATGTAGCATGCAAACTGTGACTTTTTTGCTTGCTGTTTGACAACTGTCCTTGTTTCCTGCGTCTGGCTATGAGAGCGTTGTTGCTGCCCTCTGCATTTGTCGTCGTTTCTTTTAATCGCTCGTCCTCGAGTCTCAAACGTTCCATGAGAGTTTCCACGTTATTTGCTGCTCCAATCACGTTGACTCAGCATGTCCTGGAATTTGCCAATTTTGGCGGTAGCACACTCACGATGCTCGTCATGATCCAACTTTCCTTCACAGGATCATTTTCAATGAACACTTCCTCCGCGAGATCCAAAATCTCCATACAGTTCTCAACAGCTGATTTGTTTTCACCATACTCATAGGTAAAAATTTGATTCGAGACTAACTAACTAGTTTGTCTATCATATCTTTGGCAGTTTTATAATTTGCAATTTGGTTCGCAATCTTACTGTTTACATTTAAACCTATCAATGTTTGAGCCACAACATCTTTCCTTAACCAAGTGGCGACTGTATCAGTTGATGCAGCACCTGCTGGTCTGGGCTTTGCATCCGTTATCATATCATACAGATCTTTGTTCTTAAGTGCTAGGTTTAATTTAAATCGCCAGGAAATGAAATTGACATTTCCTTGACAATCTTCACTTAACATTTCCAATTGAGACTTTACAGTATCCATTTTGAATCTTTCGTAGCGATTTTCTGACTTAAATCGACTTGCGTGTTCGTTGCTCAACGTTGACTTACTGATTTGTAGGTTATGTTGTCCTTGCCGATTCTGACGTCTTGGACTGCTTTCTTGTCTTGCCTGACAATTTCCTTTCCTGACTTTTGAAGAAACCCTTTTACAGCTACCCTGGGCCCATAACCTGTTGTTAATCTCAGTGTGTAAGGGTTTTCAATTTGGAAAAAGTCGAGTCCAAGTTGATAAAATGTTCAATTTATTGAACTGGGTTTCAAAAATACCACGGACTAAACTTCTGAATAAATATTATTATATCGACACACAACTATACATCAATATATCAATATATTCAATTAACCAGAGATGTTTTTGCAATTAACCGACACAACTTTTATGCACGAGGAAATCAGACGGAAATAATATTATTTCATTTTATTTTGATTTATATAGCTAAATTCAATTCAAAATGATTCTACTTGTTTTCTATGTCAGTTAATGCATGGTAAGCTGTCAATTGATCAAATCTCAGCAAAGATGCAACCCTCAGTGCTCCTCTTCCCTGTACCTGTGCCAGGCGTTTTCGGTGCACTTCCTTACTGAGAGCGTCGCCCCCCACTTCTACTCCGTATAGTAGCACTGACCCTACGCACTCATCAAGAGGTGTCTTCTTGATGGGGTGGGTCCACCTTCTCAGCCGTTGCCCAATCGCATCAATGGTAGAGCGTCCTGCTCTAAAGCCGTACTGCCGAGGTGAAAGCAGCACGAATTGCGTCAGTGAGTCTTTCTTTGACTTGTTTCTCTAACAATTTCTCAGCCGTGTCAAGCATGCTAAACGGGCGATATGCAGACGGCGATTCGGGATTTCTCTTTCCGTCGCTGATCAACACGAGCCTCGCCACCTTCCACCATACTGGGAAAACCCCGTCCCGTAGGCAGGCGTTGAATGTGCTGAGCAGCAAGTCAGGACAATGGTGAAGAGTGGGCATGGACAGGATATGGACAGGACATGGACAGCGTCAACATGGAAACGATGGGTTGGAAAGAGTGCCCGCACTATCTCATCCATCTTTTCCACATCATGTATGCAAGGCTTCCGTAGGGCGCCAAGCTTCCGCATAACTAGCTTGTAGCCAAGGCCCCATGGATCCTTGTTCACATTGTCCACCAGGTCTTCTCAGCAGTGGGCCTTGCTATTGTTAATCAATTTGCGACGGAATTTCCTGGCCGACTAATATGCTGCCACTCAGTTGCAAACCTCGTCAGGGTTCCACGCCTGTTGAACCTCACGTCGAAGCTTGTGACACTCCCTGCGCATTTCAGTGATTTCAATTGACCACCAGTATACGGGGGGCTTGCCGTGCCGGGGTTTTCGACGGGGCATGCAAGCGTTGCAAGCAGTCGTAATGTCTTGAGCTGCCAGTTCTTCCGCCCCCTCCAAAACTCCCTGCCCATGCTGTGAGCACCTCGGCAAACCTTTCAACGTCCATCTTCCTGATATTCCATCCAGCTGTAGAAAGCTGAGAGCAGGGGCGTTGGGAGACAACATCATTAATCTCAAGCAGAATGCCCTGATGATCACTGGCTGAATAGTCCTCTAATACTCTCCACTTGTGCATCCTCCGTACTAAGGACTCTGAAGCGAATGTCACATTAGGTATGGTTCCTTCACTGCCAATACGGCAGAAAGTCGGCGTATTTCCGGTGTTTAGTATGACGAGCGCCATCCTGGTCACCATTTCTAGGATTCGTTTTCCTCGCGGATCTGTTTGAGGCATGCCCCATTCGGTTGCTTTAGTGTTGAAGTCTCCCCCAACGAGCACGTTGCCCTCTGCATTTGAAACAGCGCCCTCCAGAGCATTAAGCTTGACTTGGAAAGATGATATCGATGATTTTTTGTTTGGATCTTACAATGCTGGAAATTTATCCGCAAGCTCAACTCAACTCATATGTTCGTTTTAAAATGCAATATCTTTTGGGCAGTGTACGGCCTGCCTGGAAACATCTTTCGCAGTTCTTTTTAGTTCAGTGATTGTGTTTTTGTGCCAATGATCCAAAATTGTTGCACAACATTTTCGAATCTCCTTCTTGAGACAGATTCCCCTCAAATTTGGGTACATTTCTTCTATTCGTCATGCAGGTTCCCACACAAGCGAAATTCATAGAATTGAACAGACTTAAAAAATCGGTCGTAGCATATAGCAGCATCCTTTTCTCTTATGATTCCACAAAAATTTCTAATCACTCTTTCACCAAGAGTGCCAATCTGTTGTCCTTCCTCCTTTCCTGCATACACATTTACGTCATATACATATCCCGTTTTTTGAGTCGCAGCGCAGCCATTGTTTTATTACTTCCTTTCTGGGTTTCAAAGGCAGATATTTTTTTAATGAGGACCTACCGTTGTGCTTTCATTTCATCAATACTTTGGAAAAGTGAATCTGAGCGTACATTTTGAGACACACAATTAACTCATCCATATAGTAGGTTCTTGATGCATTATCTGGCTTATTTGGAGCGTTCATGTATTGTCTTGGATACAAAGGAAGAAATCTGTCTCAACGCATGGTTTTTCTTATTGTTGTGTATCCCAAAAATGCATTTTGAGACCAATACATGTGGACTTTTGGTCCACGATCAACGGACACTATCATCATGCTACCCAGATCAACCTTTACTTCAAAAGGACATGTTTTGGCTTGTTGCTTATTAAATGTTCGGGATAAAATTTCTAGCCTTCTGTTAGTGTAATCCGAAATAAATATAAAAAGACTTTTGGGGAAAAGTTTGAAAAGTGCTTCTAATATTGAAGAGCCTTTGTCAGCCAAGGTCAGCTAAGATTAAGGAAGCTCGCTCTGTTGGTACATTTTTTCTTGGCAGGAATGTGTTATTAGCTTTGGTCCACATTATATGTGTACTTGGAAGAATACTGTCATGTTCTTATTCCTGTAAAAAATTTTCCATTTCCTGCCACTCACCGTTACTTTCACCAGCATTATCGCTATCCGGTAGAAATTCAGAATCGTTGTCAGTGCAAAATGAGCCGTTGAGGTCTGATTCAAGTTGAGACATACTAGTATGTTCAACTAAACATTCTAATTCTTTTTGCAATAATGCACGTTTGTTTTTGTTCCTGAGAAAGTTCCAAATTATTAGAGCTACATTAGTTTCTGATACGACTGGGACATATGTATCCCATTATAAAGTACTAATGGTATAACAGAGTTAACAAAAGATAACTTGAAAAGAGTTTACTGTAACTCAATTTTACCCCAAAGGGAGAATGCTGGTCAACAGGACCCCGCAGGGGGAGTGCCGGTCGAAAGGACCCCGCAGGGGAATGCTGGTTGACAGGAATACTCTTGGAGGCTAGCATTCTTTGGGGAGTTCTATCCCCACGTACCCAAGGAAATTCTCGCAGGAGGAATGCCGGTCGACAAGAGCATGCTTGGAGGCTATCATTTTTTGGGGAGCGTTCTTCCTTTGCAGCCTGACCCATTTTGTACACGCGAAAAATGTGTGGCAGGCATTGTCCTCCTCTCCTGGGCAAAACCGACAATCGAGGGACCGTGACTTGCCAATCTTGTGCAGGTAAGACTGAAAACACCCATTCCCGCTCGAAAGCTGGGTCAGATAAAAGTCAGTCTCACCATGCCTTCGATTCAGCCACGTTCTCACAACCGGGATGAGGCGCGCAGTCCACCTTCCCTTCGCGCAATCGACCCAAGCCTGCTGCCAAACGTTGAGCGAGCGCTGTCACTCCTCGCGGATAACCATCTCCCTCGCGCCCTGGTTTCGGTACAGGTAAATAGCGCGGTTCTCTGTAGCAAGAAGGACGACGGGTATCACGCCTGCAATAACTCTCACCGCTAGATCAGAGACTGTCGGATACGAAGATGCAATTTTCTGTCCTCCTCTTCTGTGTACCTGTGCCAATCGTTTTCGGTACACCTCCTTGCTGAGAGCGTCGCCCCATACCTCTGCTCCGTTCAGTAGCACTGACACTATAGTACTCATCAAGAGGCGTCTTCTTGACGGGTTGGGTCCCCCTACGTTGGCCATAAGTCGACTCAGAGCTAATTTTCCCGAAGCAGCC
Source organism: Odontomyia ornata (assembly GCA_963969285.1). Classification (NCBI taxonomy): domain Eukaryota; kingdom Metazoa; phylum Arthropoda; class Insecta; order Diptera; family Stratiomyidae; genus Odontomyia; species Odontomyia ornata. Next base: position 268,256,944 of record OZ017740.1, read on the forward strand.
TTCTCAGCCGTTGTCCTGATTTGCTCAGAGAAACTCATCTTCGAGTCGATCAGTAGCCCCAGGTACTTCACCGCTGGCTTCGATTCGATTTGTATGTCTCCAATACTGATCATCCTTACTCTAGGAATTCTCTTTTTTATCAAGATGACCACTTCGGTTTTCTCCAGTGCTAAATTGAACCCGCGAGCAGTCATCCAGTCCCTCACTCGGCGCATTAGCGTATCTAGTCTAAGTTGCGCTTGTTCAACGGTGCGTCCAGCGACCAGAGCCACAACATCATCCGCATAGCCGACCAAACGCGACTCATATGGCATCTCAAGTCTCAGTAGCCCGTCGTAAGACACGTTCTATAGGTCCGGACCAAGGAAAAATCCCTGGGCAACACCCGATGTAATTTCCATCCTTCGTTGGCCCTGTGTCGTGTCGTAGAGCAGGCTTCGGTCCTTTAGGTAGTTCCTCAAAAGCCGCATTAGATTTTCTGGAGCTAGAAAAGAGTTTTCCAGCGTATCCAGAATATCCACTTATCTAGCAGAGTTAAAGGCGTTCCTGACGTCGAGTGTAACCAACAGGACGATCCATCACTTGGTGCGACTATATACCTCTGCCTTTTGGACCGCGTTCATCACCTCTGCAATCGCATCAATGGTAGAACGTCCTGCTCTAAAGCCATACTGCCGAGGAGATAGGTACTCAGCTGCACGAATCGCGTCAGTGAGTCTTCCCTTGATGAGTTATTCTTGCACTTTCCCAACCGTGTCTAGCATGCATAACGGGCGGTATGCCGACGGCGATTCGGGATTTTCCTTCCCCTTGCTGATCAGCACGAGCCTCACCACCTTCCATCGTACCGGGGAAACCCCCTCCCGCAGGCAAGCGTTGAATGTGCTGAGCAGCAGGTCAGGACAATGGTGACAAATGAGCCGCAACACCTCAGCCGGAACATCATCTGGACCTGGAGCTTTCCTCGCTTTCAATGAGAAGACTGCCTCCTCCAGTTCCGGCTGTGTGAAGAGTGAACACTCGACTGCTGTTTCACCATGCACAGCGTGAACTTGGACAGGATGGGCGGGGAAAAGTCGCCGCACTATCGCGTCCATCTTTTCCACATCATGTATACAAGGCTTCCATAGGGCACCAAGCTTCCGCATAACTAGCTTCTAGACAAGGCCCCACGTATCCTTGTTCATATTTTCCACTAGGTCTTGCCAGCAGCGAGCCTTGCTACCGTTGATCAATTTGCGAAGACATTTTCTGGCCGACTTATATGCTGCCATCCAATTGCATGCTTCGTTACGGTTCCGCGCCTGTTGAGCCTCACGCCAAAGCTTGTGACATTCCCTTCACTTTTCAGCGATTTCAGTTGACCACCAGTACACTGGGAGCCTGCGTGCCGAAGTTTTTAACGGGGCAGAGAAGCGCAGCAAGCAGTCTTGATGATGCTCATAGTCAACACGTCTTGAGCTGCCAGGTCTTCCGTCCCCTCCGAAGCTCCCTGCAGCGATTCACCTGGTGTGAGCATCTCGACGAACCTCTCTACGTCCATCCTTCCGATTTTCCATCCAGTTGTAGAAAGCCGAAAGCACGAACGTCAGGAGACAAACAGAGATTCGCAGACAGTCTGGGCCAGACTGAGATTCCTGCAGCGTTTGGGCGCAGCAAAACAATTATGCGAACGCCAGAGCGTCGTATTAAGGAAAAGCGGGAAACTCTGCAGGGCGCTTCAGATGTTCGAGTAGTGGAAGAAAACATAAAGAACATCGATAACTCGATCGTCACTGTTGCGATCGTTACCGAAGTAACCGAAGCAAGTGTCGCAAACCCCAACATAGTAAAGAGACATCCTGAAGCCAACGAGGAGATTACGGCACGAAAAGCAACTAGCGACCAGACAAATAAAGCGACGTTGTGTGATTACACCGCGACGTTGTGTGATTGCACCGCCAACGTCGAAAATGTAACGGAAGTACTGCATTCGGAAACGGAAAGCGATAACCTCTCCCAAGGATGGTTGCAAAGTACAATTACCGCCCAGCGACATGAAGAAGAAAGCCTATTCCCAAAAGCCGGAGATGTTCTGAAAGGAATACAATCTGCATGTGACTCCCCAAACATCACCAAAACAGTTAAGGTTGGGCTCCTTGAACTAGAGGAGCTCTTAGATTGTATAGGGCACTATCGAAGGAGCTAGTTAAAGGCCGACGACGAACAGAAGGCTAAAGAAGCGCTGGAGGCGAAATCTAAAGGCCACATGCAGATAGCTCCATCATTAAAAGTCAATAAAAGAATGGCGTCTAGCTCAATCGAAGGAGATCGGGATAAAAGAAGGAAGGAAGAGGCATTTGATGGGCGTGGAGCACCAGATCACGGGTTCCAGATAATGCTTACGAAAGGAGCGAAGAAAACCGCAAAGAAATTCCTTCAAAAAGTGCAGAAAGTAAAGCTCGCACGGACGCCGAACAAGAAAAAAGACCTGACGAAAAACAGGAGAGATAGAAGCCCCAACAAAGACCCCGGCAGCAGACACTGCTCTTAAAACCCCAAGATGGTCGATCCTACGCGGAGGTACTGCGGAACATCAGGGGAAATGAAATGCCCGAAGACACCAACACTACAATTTCAGCTGTACGACCAACGCGGTCGGGCCAAGTACTGGTCGGATTCGGAGCAGAGGCCAGCAATAAGGAAGCATTCTGCGACGCAGTAAAGAAAGTCCTCGGCAAAAGCGCAACTATAGCCTCGCTAGAGCCGATGGGAACGATCGAAATAAGAGACATTGACTGGGGGACGAATCTGGCCGAGGTAGAAGAGGCCATCAAAAGGGAGTTCCCTAGCCTGGAAAGGATCAAAGCGAGACTTACACCAGAAAACAACAGGGGACAACGCATGGCCACCGTTGACTTGACCGAAAAGGACGCCGAACAATTCCTAAACAAGGGCAAAGTAAGAATAGGGTGGGTTGTCTGTACGATACGGCGAAGAGCGACGCCTCTTCAATGTTTCAAATCCCTTGGCTATGGTCACACCACACAAGTATGCAAAGGACCCGATAGGAGTTCCCTATGTTACAAATGCGGTGAAATGGGACATAAAAGAAAAGAGTGTACGAAGGAGGCACACTGTATTCTCTGCAAGGATGCTGATTCAAGACCTGATTTTGGACACGTCTTAATATCAGTTAAATCCCGAGTGTTCCAGGAAGCCCTAGTCATGGCAAAATCAGAAAGTCGATGACCCACATCCATCCTGCAGCTAAACCTACAGCGCAGTACAACCGCCCAAAATCTGCTTGAGCAGTTTGCAAGGGACATGAAAGCCGACTTCTTGCTGCTGAGTGAGCAACACCATAATAAAAGTCCTGCATTATGGTATTCTGATGAAACTGGTACTGCCGCCATCTGGGTTCGGAACAGTAATTTTCAAGCGGAGAGTTGTAGACGTGGGGATGGTTTCGTATGGGTTTGGTGCTCAGGGACCACCTTCTCTAGTGTTAACCTAACGCCTGACGAATCGATATCATTTTTCCAAGCCAAACTTAATGCTCTGGAGGGCGCTGCCTCGAACGCAGAGGGCAAAGTGCTCGTTGAGGGCGACTTCAAAGCTAAAGTAATCGAATGGGGATGCCTCAAATGGATCCGCGGGAAAAACGAATCCTGGAAATGGCGACCAGGACGGCGCTCATCGTACTAAACTCCGGAAATACGCCGACTTTCCGCCGTATTGGCTGTGAGGGAGCCATACCGGATGGATACACAATTGAAAAGTATTAGGGGACTACTCAGCCCGTGATCATCAGTGCATTCTGCTTGAGATAAGTAATGTTGTCTCTCGACTTCCGTGCTCTCGGCTTTCTACAACTGGAAGGAACATCGGAAGGATGGACGTCGAGAGGTTCGTCGAGGTGCTCACAGCAGGTGAGCCACTACAGGGAGCTTCGGAGGGGACGGAAGAACTGGCAGCTCAAGACGTGGTGAACTCTACTATGAGCATCATTACAACTGCTTGCTGCCCTTCTATGCCCAGTTGAAAACCCCAGCACGGCAAGCCCCCAGTGTACTGGTAGTCAACTGAAAAGCGAAGGGAGTGTCACAAGCTTCGACGTGAGGCTCAACGGGCGCGAAACCGTGAACGCGGAAAAGATGAACGAGATAATGCGGGGACTGTTCCCCGCCCATCCCGTCCGTGTTGATGCTGTCCATGGTGAAACAGCAGGCGAGTGTTCACTCAGCCGGAACTGGAGGAAGCAGTCCTCGCATTGAAAGCGAGAAAGGCTCCAGGTCCAGATGGTGTTCCGGCTGAGGTGTTGCGGCTCGTCTATCACCAACCTCCAAAAACATTTCTCGCACTTACAAGTTTGACGGTGACCACAGTCAACCAAAACTTAAAGTGATTGACCGTTCTAGGGTGTCAGTGACCGAATTAGCATACCGAAAGGATATACGTGTGAAACGCATCGACAATACCACGCGAAAGACGAAAAGTGATTCCGCTGTTCAAACAAGAGTTCCTTAAATAAAACTCCTTGTTCTATTATCAATGTATTACTGACCAATTTTATTATCTGACCTAGCATATTTATACATTTATTTTGTCAACTTACCACTTTTGAATTGCTTATGGCAAATCTACCCGGGCCAGGGGAACGGCATGAAAAAAATCGGTTCGCGGAAATTTGTGAATTAGCAAATTCTGTTTGATTTGAACTTTACTGCAATGCAATTACATCGAATATGCAAGCATAAAGGTAATCAGCAATAATTCAGGTGATTGATTTGATACTTGCAAATGCGATTGTTACACGTACAGAAATTGTACCGGAAGCAATTCGGAAAGGTGTACATAAGGTAAATTAATTGTTCCATTGGAAATAGGTACATAAGTTATTATTTAACGTCTTCCGCCACTTTGAATTCTCGTGAGAGAATTTCAAATACTGCTTTTTTATTTTTGAATTTGATGCGGAACCTTCTTTGGATGTAAAAAATTAAGACGATGAGCAGGATCACCGACGAGATATAGTTGATAACGTAGTTGTGCGTATTATGAGATGAAATGCATTCATGTAGGTCTGCTGATAGTTAATAAAATCAAAAGCAACAAAAAGCGCACTCAGCGGAGGCATTCTTTAGGAAAAACAGTTAATGTACAATTTCAGAGATTCAACTCTACTTAACTTAAAAATTTATAAACTGAATCAATGCTTTTCAATAAGTTTTATTTTCTGTCCTCGGCGGTTGAATTTGCTTCTTATTGTATTTAATCACAAGCCATTTGCAGCGTTTTGCGGTAAGATATAAAATATCTATCGCCGCTTATCTCGTCACAGGAGAAGAAGTTCTATATTAAACGAAGCACAAATTCATAGAATTATGATGCAATTTATTATTTTCATGTTTATTATCATTGTTATTTGTTATGACTCCATTGTGAAATTATGACTGCAGTCACATTTATGCTACCTACTATTCTCTAGAAATTTTAGTCCGTCTAGAAGCAGGCAAGTCAAACATGGCAAAAGAAATTTTGAAATTTAATGCAGTGGAAACGAGATTCTGCTATTTGTTTCTGGTTTATGTTGTATTCCGTGTAAATTATACGCATTCTTGGAACTGAAGCTTTTACATTTTATTCAGTCTTGCAATTTGATGACTTAATTCCAGCTCACATTCATGACTCCTTTTCTAATCTTTCCCTTTATTAGGGTATTTTAAAATAATTTTTTACAATATCCTACTAAAATTGCGTGCTATTTGTCCGTCCGTCTGTCCGTGTGTCATAACGAGTTTTCTCGCAAACCACATGAGGTAGAAACATAAAATTTGGTGAGTAAATTAAAAGTGGCGCCCTTTTGAAAGTTGCAGTATCAAATAATTTTTATGAGATTACAAGGGGGTGCACCTTAAGAAAAAATTTTTACCGAAGGATGTCGATATGGGTATCAAATGAAAGGTGTTGACGAGAAATAGGTCTTAAGTTGACACTTTTCACTTCAGAGGGGAAATGTACGAAGTGTTTGTGTACCTCCCCGCGATTGGACATCTTTTATTACAGAAACATATGACAAAAATCATAGAATAGGTCTTTATTTGACAAAAATCATAGAATAGATCTATATAAGTACAGGGTTTTCCAATCAGATATGTTATTTTGATATTGAAAAAAAAATGCTAGTTTTTAATATAAATAATCGGATGTTTATTTCATCATAAAGAAGAAGGTATAACATAAGGCAAATGACCACGACAACCACGCTTACAGAAATTTTCCATAACCAAATCGCAAAGTGGCTGCCCTATGTCCTCGATAGCCTCACGAATTTCATCTTTGAGGTCTTGAATCGACGCTAGGCTGTTGGCGTAGACCTTCTCTTTCACGTGGTCCTAAAGGAAGAAGTCGCAAGGTGTTAAATCACAAGATCTCCGTGGCCAATTGTGATCACCTCTTCGAGAGATAACACGGTCCGGAAACTTCAATATTTTCGATGCTTGTGTGGCACGTAGCGTCGTCTTGTTGAAAGCAAACGTTGTGCAGATCAATACCATCCAATTCCGGCTATGAAAAATCATTAATCATCTCTCGATAGCGCAATCAATTCACCATACCTGTCGCCCCAGCCTCATTTTCGAAAAAATAAGGTCCAATGACTCCGCCGGACCATAAACCGCACCAAACAGTCACACGTTGAGGATAGAGAAGCTTTTCAACAATAGCTCTTGGGTTTTCTGAGCCCCAGATGCCACAATTTCGCCTGTTGACGAGGCCACCGAGGTGGAAATGCGCCTCATCACTCAAGATGATTTTTCGATGGAATTCCGGATCATTTGCATGCATTTCAAGGTCCCAATCAGCAAAGACACGGCAATGTTAATGATCGACCGGCTTGAGTGCTTGTGTTAACTGAGCTTTATTATACAAAATACGGTGTAATGACGTTTGTGGAATCCCTAACTCCAAAGAACGACGAGGAATGGACAAACCTGGGTTTTCTTCAACACTTTCGGCTACAGCAGCAATATTCTCGGCAGTTCTTGAGTGGCGTGCACGGGTTTTATTCTCCACATCATAAAGTTGTCCCAACATCTCGAATTTTTCCACCAATTTCTGTATTGCACTCCGACAAGGTGCTTCACGACGACCCAAAAATGTTCGAGTTTTACGAGCCGTCACTGCCAAATTTTCACCATTTTTATAGTGAATTTTAATAATTTCAATGCGTTCTTGAAGCGTGTATCGTTCCATTTTTATTAATGGCGTAGTTTCTTCTTGTCCAATGTCAAAAAATGACAGCTTCAAAAGTGACATCTACTGAAATAGCGGGCTATTCAAAATAACACGTCTCATTGGAGAACCCTGCACAAGGGCAACAAATACCTGAGAATTCCATACTCCTAATAGTACATAGCTGGAGATTATGTCATAAGAAAGCTTCCTGTCGATACATGAGGTACATTGCTATACAAGTCAAGCCAAGTAGTAGCCTATGCGGACAACATCAATATTCTGTAACGGTCATTAACAACTGCCAAAGAACTCTTCTTGAAACTCGACGGCGAAGCAAAACCAGTAGGGCTACAAATCAATGAAAATAAAACAAAGCTCATGAAACAGTCGAGGAAAGATACCCCAAGAACACAAAATATAACACTTGGCGAAAACGGTATCGAAAATGTGGGCGAATTTGTGTATTTAGGTGCCAAAATAACATGAACCAGTAATGAAAGAGATGAAATACTCCACAGAATACAGCTCGCAAATAAAATATTTTTTTCAGTTTTAACGATCTTGAAGGCCAGCTGCATACACAGGAAAACAAACCTCCAAATATACAATTCTATGATAAGATTTCTGTTATGCTATGGACCTTAACCCAAGCATCCGCAAATATATTGAACGCCTTTGAGCGACGTATCCTGAGGTAAATAATTGGAGCAAAGCTAGACGGGGATTCAATGGCGAATTAGATACAACCATGAGCTGTATGCAATTTTCGACGAACCCAAAGTCTCAACGATTGTAAGGCTGCGGAAGATGCAATAGGTTGGACACATGAATCGTGTGGGTGAACAATGGATACCCAAAAAGGTATACGCTGGGAGAACTGTAGGGCGGAGACCAGTGGGGAAACCGAGCAAACGCTGGTCTGGTTCGGTCGACAAAGAAAGTTCATCGCTGCTCGTATTTCGAAATTGGAGGACGCGGTCAATAGGCTGAGACAGTTGGAGGCACTATTTTCAGGAAGCAAAGGCCCTAGAGGAGCTGTAGTGCTAAAAAGAAGAAGAAAAATACTACATAAATGATGCGAACGCCAGAACGTGCTAAATAGGAAGAGCGGGAAACCCTACAGGACGCACCAAATGTTTGAGCGGTGGGGAAGATATATAGAACATAGATAATTTGATGGTTACTGCTGCTATCACTACCGAAACGACCGAAGCAAGGTTGGTAAACTCTGAAGTAATAATGAACTATCCTGAAGCCCGTAAGCTGAAGGTCTCTGGTTCAAGTCTCGTTGGCGTTAACGAGTTTTAGTTCGAGTGGTTCTCCGGACGGACTACAAGCCTGTTCAGTTATGATATGTGCTGGTTTAAAAATCAAAACGTATCGCAGCTGGGTGGACGGACACACGGCCAAAGCGTAATAATGATCATATCACCTTGTGGAGTGCCGATGCATTAGATCGTGATAATGAGATACTCTAACTATCTCTAATCGAAGGCCCGAAAGGGGCTGTAGGGCTACGAAGAAGAAGAAGAATCCTGAAGTCCACAAAGACATTACGGGAGGGACAGACAGGAGTGACCAGAATAATAACACAGGAGTGACCAGACAAATAAGAACAAAGGCTCATTCAGAAAGCGGGAGGTGTTTTTAAAAGAATAAAATTAAACAAACGGGTAAAGATTTCGCTCCTTAAACTAGAGGAGCTCCTACACCGCACAGGGCATTATCGGAGGAGCTGGTTAGAGGCCGAAAAAGAACAAAAAGTCAAAGAAGAACAGAAGGCCAAAGAAGAGCAGAATGCTAAAGAAGCGCTGAGGGCTACGGCTAAAGAGCATGCGCAGATGGCTTCACCATCGAACATCAATAAAAGAATGGTGTCTAGTCCAATCAAAGGAGATCAGGATAAAAGAAGGAAGAGGCAGTTGATGGAGCGTTGAACGTGAAATCAGGGGTTTCAGACAGTGTTGATAAAACGATCGAAAAAACCATGTAAAAACTCCTTCAAAAAGTGCCCAAAAATAAAATTTGCACAACGATCTACAAGAAAAAAGACCTGTGACAAACCAAGAGAGAAAAAAGCTCCGACGAAGACCCCGGCAGCAGGCTTTGCTGCTAAAACCCCAAGGATGGTCGATTCTACGCAGAAGTGCTGTGGGATATCAGCAGAAACGTAAGACCAAAAGACACAGAGGCCGACAATAAAGAATCATTCTGCGACATAGTAAAGAAAGTCCTCGGCAAAAGCGCAACTCTAGCCTTGCTCGAGCTGATGGCAACGATTGAAATAAAAGACATTGACTGCGTCTTGGTCCTGACCTAGGTAGGAGAGGCCATCAAAAAGGAATTCCCTAGCGTAGGCAGAATTAAAGCGCAGCTGATACCAGAAAAGCATAGGGGACAACGCATGGCTATCATTAACTAGACCAAAAAGGACACCCAACGATTTCCGAATAAGGGCAAATTAAGAATACGATGGGTTATCTGCAGGATGTGGCGAAGAACAGCACATCTTAAATGCTTCAGATGGCTTGCCTATGGCCAGCCCACACAAATATGCAAATAACCCGATAGGAGTTCCCTATGTTACAAATGCGATGAAGTTGAACATAAAAAAAAAATTGTACAAGATGCTGATCCAAGATCGAATTTTAGGCACGTCTTGGGATCAGGGCTGTGTCGGGTTTTCCAAGAAGCCCAACCCAAGAAAAACTCAGAACTTCAATGACCCGCATCCTGCAACTGAACCTACATTGCAGCTCAACTTCCCAAAACCTGCTTGAGTAGTTTTCGAGGGAAATGAAAGCCAATTTTATGCTGCTGAGTAAGCAACACCATGATAAAAGTTCTGTATCATGGTATCCTCATGAAACTGATGCTGCTGCCATCTGGGTTCAGAACATTGACTTGCAGACAGAGAGTTATGGACGTGGGGTTGGTTTCGTATGGGTTCAGTGCTCAGGGGCGACCTTCTTTGCTGTGTACCTAACGCCAAACGGATCGAACGCCATTAATAAAAACGGAACGATACACGCTTTAACAACGCATTGAAATTTTAAAAATTCACTATAAAAATGGTGAAAATTTGGCAGAGACGGTTCGTAAAACTCGAACATTTTTGGGTCGTCATGAAGCACCTTGTCAGACCACAATACAGAAATTGGTGGAAGAATAAAACCTGTGCATGTCACCCAAGAACAGCCGAGCCCAGGTTTGTCCATTCCTAGTCGTTCTTTCGAATAAGGCATTCCACAAACGTCATTACACCGTATTTTGCATAAAGATTTGGGTCTTAAGGCTTATAAAGTTTAGTTAACACAAGAACTCAAGCCGGTCAATCATTAACAACGTCGTGTCTTTGCTGATTGGGTCCTTGAAATGCATGAAAATGATCCGGAATTCCATCGAAAAATTCCATCTCGGTTGCTTCGTCAACAAGCGAAATTGTCACATCTAGGGCTCAGAAAACTCAAGAGTTATTGTTGAAAAGCCTCTCTATCCTCAAAGTGTGACTGTTTGATGCGGTTTATGGTCCGGCGGAGTCATTGGACCTTACTTTTTCGAAAATGAGGCTGGAGCAACGGTTACGGTGAATGGATTCTGCTTTCGTGAGATGATTAATGATTTTTTATTACCTGAATTGGATGGTATTGATCTGGGCACCGTTTATTTTCAACAAAACGGCACTACTTGCCACACAAGCAACGAAACCATTGATCTTTTACGGGAAAAGTTTCCGGACCGTGTTATCTCTCGAAGAGGTGATCACAATTGGCAACCGAGATATTTTAATTTAACACCTGGCGACTTCTTCCTTTGGGGCCACGTGAAAGAGAAGGTCTACGCCAACAGCTCAGCGTCGATTCAAGACCTCAAAGATGGAATTCGTGAGGCTATCGAGGATATAGGGCAGGCACTTTGCGATTTGGTTATGGAAAATTTCATGAAAATATATGGTCCTGTAAGCGTGGTTGACGTGGTCATTCGCCTGATGTTATTTTTTACTATTAAGGGCATACTTTTTTCTTTATAATGAAATAAACATTCGATCATTTATATTAAAAAAATGGCATTTTTCTTCTAATATCAAAATAATACCTCTTATTGGAAAACCCTGTAAAATATTTCGTGACAGGACAATCACCCGTTGAAAGGAAAATTTCGCCGTCTGATTGATGTTGTAAATATCAAGTAATAGAAGTCCTAGTGGTCTTCAACAGATAACGAGTTGACTAAGCAGAAGAGTGCTTCAACCAGAAGAGCTTTGTAACCATCCTTGGGTTTGAAACAAGTTTTCTGGTAGCATGAATCGATGTCTTAAATTATTCATCCGATACTTGCATAAGAAATCATTCCAATTTATCCAAAAAATGCTGAGTTTCTTTCATCAACACATAACAGCCGCCACTTTCTTTTAGCTTAAATATTTTTCTGAATGCTCGACCAATTGAAAGTATTCAAATTAAACACCATCCCTTAAATTTTCATAAAAATCCGAAGAAAATAAGAGTGCCTAGGTAGATTTTAAATGTGTATCAAGTTGTTGTTGCAACTTCACACAATTGAAATGGCTATAATTCGGTTACGATCTGATCTCCATAAAATTTTGTGAACATAAGAACCTTTTATCAGTCTACAAAACTGTGAAATGTTAAGAAGTTTTAGAGCAGTGTTTTGATTTAATAAGGGGAAAACTAAGATTTAAAAATCATATTATTACTAAGAAAATTGAATGAGTTTTGATCTCTTCGATATTGTTTGCCATTGTACCCATTAACTTCGATTTAGGTGATTTTTCGGCTAAAAGGTGTTGAATCGCGAGGGGTAAATACAAATTTATTGTATATTTTGCCTCTCCCTAGACTCCCTGATGCATTGATTGACTTTTTCGTTTTAGATTCTAAGAGATCCAATCAATAACTTCCATTTGAGACCCCACTCGACTACTTTTGGTAAAAAAAATTTTTAAGGGCCACGTCAGCATCAGGGGGACCAACTCAACAAATTTTGAAATGTTTGATAAGACTTGAACTTCTGAGAGACCACCACTTCTGACCTTTCCGCAAAGTTTGAGCTTTCTAGCTTCAATAGTTCACAGACGGACAGACAGGTCGCGAAACAAGTCGGTCTCTTTAAACATTTTTTTTACAAAGCCCTGAAAACTTGAAGTATAGATTAGTAAGGTAGGAACGACTTCAGAGAAAAGAAGTTAACATATGTTATCGATGTGAAAGACTTAAGCATTCGGCTGCCAACTTTACCGTATCCTGCCAGTGTGTCAAATATTAAGGTATTTACGCCCGGATATGAGGATGCAAAAAATTAAATTATCTCAAAAGAAAGACCGCAGTATTATATTTTCTTGCTCTGTCAAGCTTAGAGTATAATTGCGCTCCTAATTTAAAAGCTAGCAGACAATAATAAAAGTAAAGTGAATAGCGTTAGTGAAAATAAGGTCCTGCTTTTAACAATCATCCAACTACTTGTTAGGTAAATTTCTCGAGAGAAACTTACCTATTGCGGAGAGCATATATATATATGGGATATAACGAAATTTGTGACCACACTAGAGGTTGCAATTATGCTTCGATTTTCACCAAATTTTCAGGAAAGGTGTATTGGGTAATTATCTCGGTTAAGTTCGTGAACCAGCAATATCGGCCGGGCAAAAACAAAATGGCGGCCATTTTAGACGAAAAATCGTGATTTCTGTTCTGACCAAAGTATAGCTCCGATTTGGATGAAATTTGGTACAAAGGTTCATTGATGTATGTGATGAATCTCACAATAAAAAATCCAAAGTTGGTACGGCAGAAACAAAATGGCGGCCGCTCGAAGGTCGAAAAACGTGCAAAATTTTGTTGTTGTAATAGTGGTCAAAGCTTTCAACAGATTTTCATGAAATTCGGCACTTTGATAGAAATTATAAGTATCTATGAAGGGCAAAATTTCAAAGGCTTTTAAAAGTAGCAGTTTTAATCCCACATATATGAAATTCGATTCCAAGATAGGTATTACTTAGACCTACAGTCTTTGATATTTTGGTGATCATGCATTAGCAAATTTCAAAATGGCGGCCGTTTAAATATGCGTTTTTTCAGGTTTTTGTGGCCCTCTAGCGGTCACATTTTCCAACGGATTTTGATAAAACTTGAGATTATGGATCTCTGTACTATGTTCTTGTATTTTGCAGGACATTATTAAAATTGAATGGAAAATAAAAAAGTCGAAAATTTAAAGCCTAATATTTTTAGCTGTGATTTTCTTTAAAAATTGAATTATTTTGCCCTGTCTAGAGTGAAACTCCTATTTGAACGAAATAGTACATTGATTGATTGACGGCCCCCAAAAGTCTGAAGGCAAGCGCAATTCGCTATTTTAGTGCCAACTGAAATAATGAATATTTTTCATGGAAACGTTTTAAATGACTTTACTTGAAAGAATTTATAAACCAGACCATCTTTAAGATATTGTAAAATCTTTTTAACAATCCCCTTAAACAATTATAAAATCGCGACTTGTCTGTCCGTCCGTCCGTCCGCCCGTTTGTTCGTGCGTCATAACAAGTTTTCTCGCAAACCACATGAGCTAGAATGAGGAAATTTTCTACGTAGGTCAAAAGTGGTGCCTCTTGAAATTTACAGTGCAAGAAAATATTTTAAGGTATTTAAGGGGGGTCTCCCCATACAGGCGGGTCTCCACATGCAGGGGGGTGGCATTCAATTTTTTTTATTTCTGTAGCCCTCTAGCAGCCAAGATTCTCAACAGATTCCGTTGAAACTTGAAATTATAAGTTATTAAGGCAAGTTAATTTAATTTAATTATGCAAATCGAATGACAAATAAAAAAGTCGAAAATTTACAGCTTAATATTTTTAGCAGCCGATTTTAATAAAAATCGAAATGACGGCCCTCATAGTTCAGAAAAAAATTGAAAATGTATATATTAACGGCAACGCAAGTGCTGATTCAACTTTCATGGAAATCTTTTGAAATTAACTATTCGAGCTATTTAAGCCTTTGTGTGGTTACCACTGTGAACTGTGCAAACAGCAAATGCGAGAAGGGCGAAACCGTGTATTTATATGTTTACAACAATTTATTACCCGCCGATTTTCAATATGTAATCCATACGTGTGCAACTCAATTTAATTAGCAAAATATTTGCGCCCCGATAAAAAGTTTCTAAGAACGAACGTGGCCAGATTTTTTTTTATGTTAATAAATACCCATGTGGTTCTACGAAAATTGCAGAAAGAAGTTTAGTAGAAGGCAAGCCAAATTCTTTTTCGAAACTTTATGCTACATACCAGAAATTTACCTTTCCGGCTGGTGCTGCCAACGGGGATTTTTTTATTTATCCGAAAGAACGATTAAATAAGAAACAAAAATAATCAATATGTTAAAATAATTTTCAATTCAGTAACACTCGTATGGATGTGCGACATCTCATCTCAGTCCTTATTAAGTTCATTGTTAATCTACCATAACCCGACTATCATCCGCAACTTATTTTCAAGAAAAAGCCTGACACCAACCCTCTCATTGAAACCTTGCTTATTTCATGGCGCTCAATGATATTCAAAGATTTTGAGCTAGTAAGAAACGTTGGGGTAAACTTTGATGCAGGAGATGGCAGCGGAATATAAGTTAGAGGACTCTAATTCAAAAACTTTGAGTTCCTGGACGGGTCCGTTGTCGAAATTCCACTGTAAGGCGGATATAACCAGAAGCTCATTGGACAAGCAATTGTCCTGCATGATGTCACCGTAGGAGCTGTCAATAGCTACTCTATTAGTCTAAAGGAACAGGTCAATAGGTCTGAACGCCTAGTGCCTATTTTGATGTCATGCATCCGCTCTCGGGCCTGCGTAAGGGGGCATTGATATAGCCCCTCCATTATCTCGGCCTATGCAACTGAAAGAACGACCTCAAGTTCAAAGAGTTCAAACTCAATTCCTAAATTTGGCACTATTCAGGAAAGCCCCGTCAGTTTCTAAAATAGTCTGTTTGGAGAAAAACCATTAGGCCGTAACACGGAAAGCGCCATCAGTGCTTAAATTTATGGGGTAATACGTTTCGTCAAGTATTAGGGCCTAATATGGAATCTGCATTAGGCTCCATTGCCTATCTAGACATGCCTAATTACGGTCTAATAACTTTCTAAATTATACTTCTAGTCGGAAGTAACCTACAATACTGTACAAATTACTTTGAATTTACACCTAATATTGTGCTGTGCTGCATGCTGATTTGATTCTTTGGATGAGGAGTGTGACTAATATTGAGGTTATCTAATATGTATTTGCTTGAAAAATCTATATCTGATATGCATTTGCTTAAAAAAAAATATCACGATTTTACGAATTGGCTGAAAGACGTTACTTGTAGTAGCGTATTCCTGTATGTTTAACTCACTAAATTGAGGATCAAGATGGATAACTAATGATATCCGAAAGAATATATAAAAGTACTTTAATGAAATCTTTGCCATCTACCACACTGAAATTTTTACATTACCTATTTCGTCATACCCTGCAAAATGAAAGTGTGAGGAAAATAGCTAATAGATAGAATTTACCGTATTCGTGCTATTTAAACTTAATTTCACTGTAATCACTCTTAAATTTTAATCCCTAAAATAAACAACCCACTATAGCAACATTATACTTCTGTTCCAAATCAAATATTTCGTTCCACTAACCCACAACAACTTACTGCATCCACTACTTAGTCTCTCTCTCTCTCTTTCTGTCTTCATGGTGACAAACTTGCTTTTTTCACAATATGGTAACAGCAGAAAAAAACAGTATTTCGTCTTAAATAAAAGTAAAATGTTTTTGTTTCAAAATATCGCAAATCTCCTTGCTATCATAAGTCGTCGTGTATTTTAGAGCACATTATTAATTAATTGTTTTCGATAACTCTCATCTGAACATATCTATACGAAGAGTTCATCGTAATCTTTAATCAAATTAAAAAGTACCTGAACTTTTTGCGCAGATTAATTTTATCAAGGTTTTTTTTTTTTGTTAGATATTTATATGTAACTGCAGAAGAGATCAATAGTGAAACAAAATTCCTCGGAGGTGATAAGCAAACAATCTCGTTTGACGTCTATTTTTGTATGAAAGCACACTAACCAACAATCCATTCCCATAATCAACGGGGAATCCCTAATAATATTAAACCAAAGGTAACACAATTGTTAAGCTTTCTTGAGTTTTTTTTCACGTATCACACATTAAAATTCTCACCTCAGGTGGACTGAACTCGAGCAGCCTTGCACTATTTTGATTCAATTTTGTTATAACCGCAATTAAATTTTAGTTTGTCAAATGAATTATACAAGTACGTTACTAAAGATCGACAGAAAAAAAACGATTAACTCTTCTTTCTAGTTAATACATACATATGTCCTATGCGCGATGAACCACGTATTAAGTAGAAAGCAGCGAGATAAGCTATCTCACACGCATGCGAGTTTTCAAGCTTAAGAGCTTTCTGAATTGTTTGAAATTAGTGTAGAAGTGAAGTTTTCACTCAAAACATTTTGAGTCGATAAAATAAACATGGTAGACAGAATAAAAAGCGGCAATATCAAAGAATTAAATTGGCTTAATACAATTTATCGATAATTAGTTCGGAACATTCATTGCTGAAGCTCAGATATATGTACAGTGACTCACAGCTTTTTTAATGCATTATATTTTTCAAAACCTTAGGCACTATAGCTTCAATACGAAAAAATTGAAACTCCAATTAATTAAATGAAGCTTTTGCTTTCTTCAACAACTAAGCAACAATACCGAAATTAAAGTCGCAAATTTATGTACGAGGTCTGTTCAAAAAGTACCCAAAATTTTCGTTTTTTTCAAAAAAATATTTATTTATTCGTTTACATCAATGTGGTTCCTTTCAAAGTAATCCCCCCAGATATAATACACTTATGCCAACGTTGTTTTTCCAATCTTCGAAGCACTTTTGATATTTACTTTTTGGTATGTCCTTGAGCACTCTCAGCGATTCGGCCTTTATTTCTTCAATCGAGGAAAAACGCCGACCTTTCATGGGTCTCTTCAACTTATGGAACAGGAAAAAGTCACACGGAGCCATATTTGGTGAATATGGAGGTTGGGGCATGACTACGGTATTGTTTTTGGCCAAAAAATTACGAACAAGCAACGACGAGTGAGCAGGTGCGTTATCGTGGTGTAAAAGCCATGAATTCTTTTTCCATAAATAGGGGCGTTTTTTCTGTTTGCTTCACGCAAACGTCGCAAAAGTTCAAGGTAATACTCCTTATACGTACGACCTTGTGGTAAGAACTTTTGATGCACTATGCCATTATAATCGAAGAAAACAGTAAGCAAAAACTTGACATTTGATAGAACTTGACGTGCTTTTTTCGCTCTTGGTGACGTTGAATCACCGAGCTCATAAGAACACCTTAGTGACTACCACAGACAAAGTAAACAGTTAATATGGCTGAAAATTTTATCATACTTTAGGGGCGCGTATGCAAACACAATTTTGACAACCGGACTTTCCAGACCCGCGAAATTTAAAAATTCCGGGTACTTTTTGAACAGACCTCGTATGTCACAGCTTATTTGATGCAATGCAATGCATTTGTACTATTTAGCAATGCAGTAGTAATATTTAGTATGGTTACCTTTTTGGCTCAACACAGCTTGAAGTCTATTCGGGATCGATTTAACCAGCTTCCCTATCTTTTCTGGGGTTCTTCTATTCCTTTCCATTAACGCTATTGGTAAATCATTTTTGTTGTGACTAATGTGGTTACGCATTTTTATCTCCGAAATGCCCATAAATTCTCAATTACATTTAACTCTAGATTCATAAGCATACATAGGGGACACACAATTCATAAGCATTCGTCTCTTAGGCGAACATTTTATGTTGATAGTTTTTGTATTATAGAATAAAAGAAGCAATGAAACACATTTTATATCTGACAAGCTGTTTATTTAGCTCTAATTTTCTGGAATCAAAATAAAGCACAATAGTTTCTCCGAGCAATCAACACATGATAATCAACGGGGATCTATAAACATGAATGTTTACACTGGGCACAACAAAACCTTGTCATTCGACGTTTTCTATAGTTGCAGAAAGCACAAATCCTTTTTTGAGATCCAGAGGGTTGTGTTTGAACAGGGAAAAAGTCTCACTAAGAACTTCTTCAATTTTCGTTTTTTAGGGATCGAGTCAAAGTTGACATTTCGCATCGCTTTCGTAACCATGCGACAGACAGCTTTCCTGATATTTCTTTCACAAACAATCGACGAGACATTGGTTTTTTGCTATTGGTAATTACATTCTGGACGTTAATAATATTTGAATTAATTGTAGTCATATTCACCATACCAAGAAAGTAACAAAGAGGCCATCTTTGCGTTTTTCTGCTGCAGGGCAAACTTCCACACATTTGATCAAATGTGTTCACTGCACCTGTTGGTCATAGCAAAACATGTATGAACCTATTGTCTCTTTAGTCTCAGAATTCGATGTCAAAATAATATTACTTTGGTGCAAACCTACTTGACTTATCGATTGTTCATCATCAGAATCGGTCGGATATTCCTCCTCTACATGAACGTCATCTTCAATGTCGCTGCAATCAAGGGCATTTGGTGCTTCGTCTTCATCATACGAATAATCATTATTCAAGAGGGCCATAGTTGCACTGAATACAAACATAGCCTAACAAATGAATAATAATAACTCATATTTACCTAGAATAATACTCACTTCTCGAACAAAACTACGATTTCAAATAATTCCAGTCGTTCTACATTTGAAGCACTATTCATAAACCTTCGTTGGTGGGACGACATACTCACTATAACTCAATTATGATAAGTGCCCTCCGATCTGAATGATTAGCAACACTAGCCATTGAATGATCCACGAATGTACTTAGAAATTCATCTTCCTTTCTCTTTCACTTTAAAAGTAACACGTGTGTACGTAATTTGCGCGATCTGTCAGACGAATGTTTATGAATCTAGGGTTAAGTTGAACAAATGTACCGCGGGAACAATGAGAACAATTCCAAATAAGCCAGGTGTAATAAATATGTACGCAAGGTCGCCATGTAAATAAATAAGTATTAAAATGGTTTTGACCTAAGGACACAAACACAAGTACGCCTTCACGATAATCGATAA
Source organism: Odontomyia ornata (assembly GCA_963969285.1). Classification (NCBI taxonomy): domain Eukaryota; kingdom Metazoa; phylum Arthropoda; class Insecta; order Diptera; family Stratiomyidae; genus Odontomyia; species Odontomyia ornata. The sequence goes on from OZ017740.1 coordinate 268,276,352, forward strand.
AAATATCATTATCAATTTTCAATACGATATACGATATGATATTCAGTACGACGGATAATAAGTTCGCAGTTATGCTCGAAGTGGTTAGCAAATGGAACCAGTGGCACATTGTGTTCGGGCAGTCCTAAAAGGTAAAAGGCGCCCCAGCTTGACGGCGCGCAGCAAAACGAGATCTGGCCCGAGGTAAAGTGTCAAACGGTTCCAGGCTAGTTTCTCAGGTTGACAGGGGAGGTGCTTAGTGGGTAGTCTAGTCCTCTTCTTGCAAGCATAGGAGTCCCACAATCTGTGCGTAAATGGCATTCACCTCCCAAACAAAAAAATAAAAAATAATAATATCGGTATCGTATCGTGAAGGCCTAAGCACAAGCGTTGGACGCCTTCCTGCTTGTTTCCTGCAACGAGGATTTTTATTAATTATGCATTTAATAATTTAAAGAATGCAAACACAAGCGTGGAACGCCTTCCTGTTTGCTTCTACCCTGGCAAGATGATCCCATGCGAGCGTTTACACGCCCTTAGCAGAGGGATATTCCTACGCAGTTAGTCAAAGTAAAACGGCCAGCGTATCAAGAATGTATAGTATGTTTTATTGAAATAATTTCCACTTAAATACTATTTGAGCCTAACTGTGCATATAGAAATTAATATAAGCTAATTGCTTACGAACTATACTTAATATTACATATATTGCTCACGAAAAGGCATTGCTAGATGCTAAATCTACTAGAATTAAAAATTTACTACAGTCGACCATATTCAAATATTTGCTAACTTTACATAATTGTTTGAATTCATATTGTATCTACTATAAAAATCACTACAGAGGGTTCTCAGATTCCTGACTTATGCTGAGGCTCGTTATCTTGGTAGAATCGAAATTCACGCTAATTCACAGTTCATCGGCACTTTGCAGTAGATTTTCCTTTACAATATTAGCATAAATGATCTTGACTGCATTCCATTCAATAAAAGCCAGCTTTTCCATGCTAGCTGCTACCAAACAGGCCCAAAGCATTACGCGGCTACCACCCTGCTTAACAGTCTCATGTAGATTTTCTTTAATGAACATTTTCTGTGAATTTCGTCAAACGTAGGTTATTGCATTTGAGCCAAATATATTGAATTTAGACTCATACGCAAAAATGATGGTGTTTGCGCCAGGACTCCTTTGTCCTGGCCTCTTTCTTCCCTTTTTTTGTTTCTGATAATTCATTTGCCTTTTTTCTAGAAATGTATATTTCCTTTGGTAAATTATTTGTTTGGCGGATAATCAATACAACATAGATGCCGAAATATATCTAACAAAGGTGAGAGAATTGTGCCGCTGATCTTCCAGCTTAACGTTAAATTCAAATCAGATTAAATCTTTGTAAAACTTGTTTAATAATTAACACAAACTTTAAATTGATTTTTACACAGAGCCTTAGCATTAAAATTAAATGAATTGTAGCGACCTATGTATCGCGACGATCTGATGACGACTGATGATTTCCTTCCCACACCAAGCAAAAGGGGCCAGCAGTTCCCACGCATGAAAATGCTGACGCTTGAGCGTCCACAAGCATTCCACGAAAATGCTGACGCTTGAGCGTCCACAAGCATTCCATGCCCGGAAACCGCTGACGCCCGCGTCTGGTACGGGAAAAGAACTTTGGTTTCGCATTGCAATGCGTTCATGCGGCCACATCATGCATGCAAATGTGGTGTTTGTGTCTTCCGATCGTTTCGCTGACGCGTATAAGTTAACAAAATGATTCGAACATCACGCGAAACTGCTGACGCCCGCGTCTGTGGCGATGCAAAATGTGGCCACATGAGACATGCATGCATCTATGATTTAGCAACTAAGTCAAACAATATTAGTCACATAAGGTGACGAAATTAATTATCCATCTTTGCAAATACGATTTTTAAATAAAATTTTCACTTAAGTCAAACGCCACTGATCGTGTGGACGGGCATTAACATCCACCCCCCCGTTGAACGGTCTGTTCAACCTCTGCCAGTGTGTGGGGCAAGCTGTGACGTCTAGGCAGTGGCACTGGTCTCGGTCGTTGTGATCGTGGTTGGCATCTTACATTTTTGGCCTTGCATCATAGGAAGGCGACAATAGCGAGAACTGCGACGAAGCTCAGATATCCTAGTGCATACTGGTGAACATCATGCACATCCAGCTGGTCCCTCCAGGATAGATCCTGCTCCTTGAGTTGAATTCGCAGATCGTTGATCTCCGAAGTGTGCGTCCGGAAAGATGTAGGCTCACGGTGCTGTTGTACATTTCCCAGGTTGTCGTGATCAGTGTACTAATAGGTCTTCGGCTGAGTCGTTTTGATTGAGGATTCATATATGCGGTGACCCTTGATAGTTACTGCATCGGATTTGAGCGTGCAGTCGGGAGTCAGCTGCAGAATTCCGGAGCCCTGCAGTGTCAGGATGGATGTGTTGCCACAGCACACAAGCTGGACCACCACCGGTGTGGTGAAGGCATAGATCCACTCATTGGACTGTGGGATATTCGTCCACGAGAAGGATGTAAGCAGCTCAACCAGGTGACAGTTGGTCATCGTCGGCATTCCCCTTAGCAGCGTCACTTCGCAAGTGCTCATATTGGCGTCCTTGTGATACAACAGATGGGACTGTCGGCACAAGTGGGTGTTTGGCTCCATCCAGTTACAGGCAGCATAATCCATCTCGTTGAGCGGATAGTAGACGTCGCGATGTGGGCTGATGATCAGATAAGGAGCGGTTGGCTGTATAGCAACGAGATGGTTGCGTTTTGCCGTTGGAATTGGTAGGATTCGATAGAGCTCAAACGTTGATACATCGATGAGTGGCATCTTGAGCTCGAAAAGAATGAAGTTCGCATTTGCCTTCGCCTTGATAGATGTTAGCCCAAATAATTTCAGAAAGTCTTCTCGGCCAACAGGGAGACGCTGATTTTCCGGCAGGTGATCCCTGATGTCGGTCATTGCCGCATTAAGTTGCTGTTGAGACAACAGCAGAGGATTGAAGTTCCCATGCTGTGTGTCTGTGATTACGTCCAAGAGGCTGGATTGGATGCGCTGCAAATTGAGTGTTGCCAGGGTCATCTGGAAAGATGATAGAATTGAGATTAAATCTGGTACTCGGGCTGCGGTGCCTTCGAGTTGCGGACCCTTGACCTCGTTGGAGAGTTTTGTCAGTTCGTGCTCTATGGAGGCAAAACGTTTTTGAGCCATCTGTTCCGTTTGACCGAGGAGATTCAATGTCGAGTCGATGATTGACGTTTGGTTTTTGAGTAAGGAGTGCAGCTTGGTCTGATCTCCCTGCATCGTCTTAATGGTTTGAGCCATTTGATTAGCGTACTCTTCGTCCAGAACTCCGAACAACGATCTGGCCAGTCCACCCACTACGTTTATTGCGCCTCGCCTTGACCTGATCCTCAGCATCTGGTTTGCGCTAGAAAACTGATCGGTCAAGTGTCGGAACTGCTCATGCAGATGCGAGCAGTCGATTTGTCGAGAATCACGATCACATAGTTGTTGCAGCCAAATCGTGCCGTTCTGCAGCGTGGCCAGCTCCGTCCAGTAGACTTCTAGGTCATAGTAGACCAAGAGTTTCCACTCGCTTGTCCACAGGAAGGCATTTCCCAATGATCGAAAATGCAGTCCTGGATGTGGTCCAGTTGATGACACCTTGATGGGGTTGGTTACTGTTAGAGGGCTCAGTAGGCAGACCAGCAGGAGCGATAGAAGAGGCGTCCTTCTGCTCCCGGATCGGAGCCCGGTGTGATAAGTATCGGGTGTGTCTGCTTGATGCGGTGCCTCAGGTTGGTTTTGAGTATTCGCTTCAGGCCCAGCTGCTTCAGGTATAGTGTTCTCCGTCACTGGTAGTGGCGCTAGACGATGAATGGGCCTTCTTACTATTCCAGTGGCTGTTTTTACGTCTGCAACTCTGACAAAGCCATCAGCCCCTTGATGCGTGTCAATGATTCGTCCCAGAGGCCATTTCATAGTTGGTAGGTTGTCGTCCTTGATGATGACGATGGTTCCCCGGGTAGCATTTGGTTGACCTTGTTGCCACTTAACGCGAAGTTGCAGTTGGTTCAAATATTCGCGGGACCATCGGTGCCAAAACTCGTTCTTCAAATGATTTATCCGCTTCCATCGGGTATGAAGTTCGCCTGCGACCGGCTCTGCCCGAGCATCCACTATGGCCGTGAAGGGCTCACCGATAAGAAAATGGCCCGGAGTCAACGCCGCCAGGTCATTGGGATCGTCGGACATCGCAGTTAAAGGTCTGGAGTTGAGGATGGCCTCCACCTGGACCACCAGGGTATGCAGCTCCTCGTACGTGAGTGTGGCTGATGAAGCGCCCCGGCGAAGCAGGTTCTTGGCTGATTTGACGGCCGCCTCCCACAATCCACCAAAGTGGGGGGCGCGAGGGGGGATGAAGTGAAATTGTATTCCCCGTGTGCTGCAAGAGTCGGTCACCTTGTGTTGACCCTCGGCTGAATGAAGTGATGAAGACAGCTCGCGTAGTTGACGTTGCGCACCTACAAAATTGGTCGCATTGTCGCAATAGATGTCCTTGCAGAGACCTCGTCTCCCGATGAAACGCTTCAGAGCACCGATGAAGGCTTCTGTGCTGAGATCGCTCACCAACTCCAGATGGACGGCTTTGGTAGCGAAGCAGCAGAATATAGCGATGTATCCCTTCTGAGGCCGCACGCCTCTACCCCGGTAGTGTATCAGCATTGGTCCGCAAAAGTCGACGCCCGAACGGATGAAAGGGCGAGCCGCTTGCACGCGAGCACCTGGTAGATTTCCCATAACTTGATTGAACAGTTGTGGCCTTGCCTTAACACAGCGCACGCATTTCTGAACAACCGCCCGGGCCAGCTGCTTCCCCCTGATGGGCCAAAAGCGTTGTCTCGTGGTAGCTAGCAGTGCCTGAGCTCCGAGGTGGCAATTATTGCGGTGAATATCCGTCATCAGCAGTCTAGTAAGTGGATTCGCGAACGGCAGCAACATAGGATGCTTGGCCTCGAAAGCGAGTTGTGACGCTTCTAGCCTCCCGCCAACGCGCAGGTTTCCGTCCGGATCCAGGAAGGGAGTCAGACTCGATAGGGGGCTGTTTTTGCTGACCTGCCCGTGTAGTTGGATGTCTCGCCGATCCTCACGAAAATCGTGTTGCTGAATACATTTTGCGATCACTCCGGTTGCTGTGGAGAGTTCGTGAGTTGTTACTGCGTGGCTGCGCGCCTGAGAAGACTGGGAGCTTGTCCTGCAATGCGTTACAAAACGCAGCATATAAACGATCACCCGTTGAAGCCTTCCAAATGAGTTGCCGTGTTGAATTTCGTAAACAAAATGGTTGCTTGCACTAGCTGTTGTTCTCATTGCAATCCTGATTTGTTTTCGCTCGACTTCGCAGGCCTCAGTGCCCTTGTATGGAGGCGGCCAGTTCGCCTCCAGGTCCAGCTGGTGCCAGGCCACGGGATAGGATGTCCGCAGAATTGTCGTGGGACGCCACATGTCGCCACTGAGTTGGTCGTGACAATGTTTGGATGGTCGAAACACGATTGGCCACGAAAGTGCTGTAGGATGAAGCGGTTGAGTTAATCCACACCAATGCGACCTCTGAATCGGACCAGAGAACGTGAAAAACATCCGGTAGACTGAGCGCTCTCTTGACTCGACTCGTCAATTCCGCTCCAAGCTTGGCAGCACACAACTCCAAACGCGGTACTGTCAACACCTTGATGGGGGCTACCCTGGATTTGGAACAGAGCAGTCGAACGTTGACTTGACCGCTCGGGGAAGTTGAGCGAACATAGATCACAGCGCCATACGCCCTCTCCGAGGCATCGCAGAAAGTGTGTAGCTGCAGCTGAATTGGTTTCTCGCAGGCGATAACGTGTCGGGGAAAGCGAACCCTTTGCAATGATGGTAGCTCACTGCGGAACTTGGCCCACTGTGTATGTATTTCGAGTGGCAAAGCTGCGTCCCAGTCTAATTCCAACCGCCATAGCGTCTGCAGGAACAATTTTGCGGTTACGATAACCGGCGCTAGGATACCCAATGGGTCGAACATTCGGGCGATGTCTGAAGCGATTGTCCGTTTTGTGAACTTGACCTCAGCGAGGTCCAAGTTAATGCCGATTTGAAAATCGTCCGTTTTCGGGAGCCAAATTACCCCCAAGGTTTTGATGTAGTCTTCCGACAAGCTACCAAAATCCAGCTGGACCTCCTGATCCTCGACACTGATTTGCTGTAGAAGATGCGGATGATTGGCACACCATTTGTGCAAATGCATCCCTGCACTGGTAAGAATCTGACGCAATTCCTCCTGTGTTCGGATTGCCTCCGTCAAGCTGTCTGCCCCTGTCATGACGTCGTCTATGTGACAATCATGCTGCAAGGCGCTGCTGCCTAAGGGTGCTCGAATTTGATCGGCTTGTGCCAGAACCTGGAGGCATTTAGTTGCCAAGTACGGGGCACACGTTGTGCCGTACGTAATGGTCTTGAGTCGATAATATCGCAAAGGCTGGGTTGGACTTGTTCTCCAAATCACCAATTGAAAATTGCAATCGTCATGCTGAAGCCTTATTTGCCGATACATTTTGACAATGTCGGCAGTAAAAATGAAGCGTGGCAAACGGAAACGGATCAAAATCGCAAATAGATCATCCTGAATCGTGGGTCCTGTATGTAGGATATTGTTAAGAGAAACGTTCGTTGATGTTCTGCTGGACGCATCGTAAACCACCCTCAATTTAGTGGTACTACTACCTGGTTTCAGGACGCAATGGTGCGGCAAAAAATAATGTGCTTTCTTATTCGCTGACCATGTGATTTGCTCCATATGTCCCAGTCATTCGTATTCGTCCATGAATTCGCAATACTGCCGTCTTAGGTCGGGGTTCTTCTCCAGTCTGCGCTCTATCGCCATGAATCTGCGTATGGCAACGTCCTGCGAGTCACCCAGCCCTTTGGGATCTTCCTTGAAGGGGAGCCGTACCAAGAACCGGCCATCGGATTCACGTTGAGTCGTCTGGGCGAAATGTACTTCGCACGCTCTTTCAGTCGCTGTGAGATTGTGTTGTGGATCCGATACCTCCTCAGCCTCCCAGAATCGCTTGATAGCTTGAGTCAGCTGAGTCTCTTCCGTGAGGACTCCACACGTTACTGGTAGCCGTTGAGGTGTTACTACCTTTCCGGCAACAATCCAACCGAGGAACGTGTTCTGGAGCACAGGGAGTTCAGGGCCCAACTTGATTTGCCCGATGGCAAGAACTTCGTAGAAATGCTCCGCACTCAGCAGCATGTCGATTCGCTCCGTTCGATGGAATTCAGGATCCGCCAGCTTGATATTCCCAGGAATCTGCCATTCCGATGTGTCCAGACTCTGAGAAGGTTGAGGAGATATGATTTGATCGAGGACGTAGGCCTCCAACTGCGCGGCATATCCAGACACTCTGGATTTTAGGCCAAGCTCCACCTTACGATGCGCCTTCTCGATGTTTCCACCCACTCCCTCAATCAGTGCAAATTGCGGCGAAGCCGCTAGCCCTAGTTTCTTGATAATGCGCTCGGTTACTAGGTTGGTTTGCGAGCCAGGGTCCAATACTGCTCGGCAGTCGGTCACTCTTCCATTGCTGGCAACCACCTTCACAACGGCTGTACTCAACAGAACATTTTTCCTCGCTCCAGATTGCATGAGAGCCGTCAACGTGAGGGCGGGCGGCACAGGTGGCGGCTGAATGTCTGGCTTCTTGACTGTGGAGCCAGGCGTTGTCATCTTGGTCTGCTTGGAGATTTTGCTTCCCGTCATATGTCATATGTATGTATTGTGTTTTCCGGCGCACTCCTTGCAGCTTCTTGCCGCGCAGCCGGAAGACTGGTGACCTTCTCGCAAGAAATTTACACATAGCTTCTTTAAACGTACAAGGTTTAGCCTTTTCACAGCGTTGTCTTGGAGAAACTCAGGGCAGTAGTATAGCGGGTGATCCTGCGAGCACCTTGGGCATCGCAATGCAGCCACGGCGGTAACGGTAGCTTTGGTAACCTTCTTGTGATTGCGGTCTGGGTCCTTAGGCGTACTACCAAGCGCTTCGAGTGCCTGGAATCGCACTTGTAGGAAATCCAGTAAACCCTTCAAAGGTGGCAGCTCGCGCGAGTTAGCTAAAGATTGCTGATAATGGGCATGCGTTGTCGAATCCAATTTTCGCAGCAAAATGTGCAGTAGCAATGGATCCCAATCCCTTGTGGATATTTGCAGGTTTTCCAGGCCTCTGAGACACTCTTGTGTGGTGTCATGCAGCGACTTTATGGCTACCGCTGACGGTTTTTCACTGGCCTGAGATGGCTGCCCCATTAATTTGTCGATGAGGGCCGACACCAAGAGTCGTCGATTGTCAAATCTCTCATTAAGTGTCTTCCAGGCAGTTTGATAATTTTCGTCTGACAACGCAAAGTTTTTGATCAAGGATCCAGCCTCTCATCGGCTGGTTATGCACCATTTGTATAAACAAATCCCGGAAATGTCGCCAGTGGAGGTAATCTCCGTTGAAGGTGGGCAAAGCAATTTTTGAGAGCACCAAGCCTGGAGTCGCAACAGGCGTAACAGACGAGGGTGGCATTTCGGTGGTGGCGTTGACCTTTCCTTGCAAGCGAACAATGCAGTCCTGCACGTCCTCCTCCAACCGGATATGCTCTTCCAAATTAAAGCCCTGCGCTTCAGGATCCTCACAGGATTCATATACTTGCTGATGAAGCTCATCCAATTGTTGCCAGCCTCGCTGCACCGCCTCCGCTCTAGCCTTACACCAAGTCTTCGTGTTTTCTGGCGGTTCTGGGCGAGCCATCGTCCTTCTCAGTGAATCTGCCGAGGCCCGATACCGTCGCAACTTGCATGTGAAAACTGCATTTTTCTGTACCGGGACCAGTGCGGCTGAAGGCTTATCATTGCTATCGTGTGCTGATGAGGGTGGCTGCGACATTGCCAGTGCCGTGCCCTTTAAAGCGTTGATCCTTTCGAGGAAGTGCTTCTGAAAGTGTCGTAATTTATCTTGGTCGTCTCATACGTTTCGCCCTTGAAGTAGTCGTGTTCCGGTGTGATTTCGGGTAAGGATCGAACTTCGGTGTCCTTGCGTTCGAATTCCTCCCAGGCAGTTTCTAAACGCCGAAGCCGCTCTTCATAGTAGCCGACACCTAGCTTGCGGCTGGCCGAATTCTTCTTATAGTTGGAGATTACGGCTTCTACAGCTCTGGCCAATAACTTCAGCTCCCGGAACACGACCTCCTTATCAACCATTTTATTTTACGCACGCACGACAGGCACGTTTACCGGCACAAACACCACCACTTGACACTGGTAATCCAAATTCAGACGAGATTGCGAGTGTTAATCTCGCCGGGGCCTCCATAATGTTTGCGCCAGGACTCCTTTGTCCTGGCCTCTTTCTTCCCTTTTTTTGTTTTTGATAATTTATTTGCCTTTTTTCTAGAAATGTATATTTCCTTTGGTAAATTATTTGTTTGGCGGATAATCAATACAACATAGATGCCGAAATATATCTAACAAGGGTGAGAGAATTGTGCCGCTGATCTTCCAGCTTAACGTTAAATTCAAATCAGATTAAATCTTTGTAAAACTTGTTTAATAATTAACACAAACTTTAAATTGATTTTTACACAGAGCCTTAGCATTAAAATTAAATGAATCGTAGCGACCTATGTATCGCGACGATCTGATGACGACTGATGATTTCCTTCCCACACCGAGCAAAAGGGGCCAGCAGTTCCCACGCACGAAAATGCTGACGCTTGAGCGTCCACAAGCATTCCACGAAAATGCTGACGCTTGAGCGTCCACAAGCATTCCATGCCCGGAAACCGCTGACGCCCGCGTCTGGTACGGGAAAAGAACTTTGGTTTCGCATTGCAATGCGTTCATGCGGCCACATCATGCATGCAAATGTGGTGTTTGTGTCTTCTGATCGTTTCGCTGACGCGTATAAGTTAACAAAATGATTCGAACATCACGCGAAACTGCTGACGCCCGCGTCTGTGGCGATGCAAAATGTGGCCACATGAGACATGCATGCATCTATGATTTAGCAACTAAGTCAAACAATATTAGTCACATAAGGTGACGAAATTAATTATCCATCTTTGCAAATACGATTTGCAAATAAAATTTTCACTTAAGTTTAACGCCACTGATCGCGTGGACCGGCATTAACAGATGGCCTACCAAAAACTCAGCTATAAGTTCAGGCCGCCTTATCAATTTTTTTCATTGAATATGGCTTGTTCCGTGGAACTTGGCCATTGAAACTATGGTTTCTTAGCGCACGATGTACCGTTTCAGCATTGCATTTTTTGCCTATCACAGCAAATACTTCAACTTCAACAATTTAGGAGCCAATAATTTATGGGTTCCCTTTTAACGAACCATTGCTCATCAGACTCATTCAAGATTTTGTTTGATGCACTTCTATAGTTCTTTTTCATTGGAAAACCTTTGAATTATATGTTGGACTGTTGATGAGCTTAAATTAACAATTCCACTTATTTTGCGTTGAAATTTACTATTTTTAAGATGATGATTTACTAATTCTGCTACTCAAGTGTTGTCCTGCGACCTGTTGTAAATATTTCACGATTTACTCAGCTTTAAGGTAGGCGAACAAACTATTATTTTTACAAATAAAGCTAGAAATATACAAATATCAATATAGCGAAAAAATTCTTACGTTGAGCGTGTACTTTAGACTTTAGGAGATAAAGAACTGACCACATGAAATGACCTATGAGCTATTCTGTGCACATGCTTATACTTTATTCTTGCATTTTTCTTACTTTTTTGTAGGCTCCGAATATCATAATAAAGGGTGATTCATTATGAGGTTCGATTTTCAATAGGTTTTTTTGACAGATCACGCGTGACTACTGCCAAACTGTAATGTAATTTTAATTCAGTATTGTTCGACAAATCATTATGGAAAAACTTACACCGTAGCAACGAATCCAATTTTTAAGCTGTATTACGTAAATCAGTGTTCTGTGATAAATGTTTTCCGTGCACTTAGCGTAACTTATGGTGTGCATTGTCAATGTAGCAAAACCACTATAGCGAATACCAACCGCAAATTTGAAATTGGCCGCCTAGATCGTGTGATATCACACCATTAGATTATTTTCTTTGTTGTTGTTCAATCGACGCTTTGCAAGCCAACATAACTCGTGTCGTTCGCGAGATACAGGTTGCGATGTTGGAACGCGTCGTCCAAAATAAGACCCTCAGGATGGATAATTTACGGCGTAGTTCCGGTCAACATTTAAACAAGAAAATCTTTAAAAACTAAATATTAAAGATTGTTCTTCCGACTCACAATAAAATTTTTACTACAGGATTCAACTTTATGCCTTTCATTTGGGATTGAAAATCAAACCAGCTGCCATTTTCACAAAAAATTGTTGATTTCGCCCTGTCCAGAGTAACCGCTGTGCTACAATCAACATAACTCAAAATAAGAAACGTCAAGTAACGTAGCGCGCAAATAGTTCGCCTACATACGATTCGCGCTTATGTGATCTTGACAGATACGAAAAAGTGTCATTGCGGCAAATTAATTGAAGAAAATGGATGACTTCGAATTAATTTTGAATTTTTATGTTTTTGACAATGCGTTATAATTTTGTTTGATGAAAGTCGTCAACGGCGTAGAAGAAATATTAAATTAAATTTCAATACCAGAGTGGAATTGTGCTTAACAGGTGACAACACCTGTTTTCTGCATAATTCCTCACAGCTGGATAAAATTTTACACACCCTTTCAAATGGCGAACAACAATGTATCATTGTCACTTAGAGTAAACAATGTATTTGTCATACTGACATAAAGAGTTCGTTCGATTTCAACTTTTCATGTTGCGTATGTCATCCTTATGTCAAATGTACTCAATGCCCTATAAAATGTTCGGGTTCAACTTTTTTGACATTTGCTTTATGTCTGGTTATGTTGATTGTAGCTCAGCCTTAAGACTCCGATTTGAATGAGATTCGGCACAGTAATTGATGAAACCCTGAGACATACAAAATTTAAAAAAAAGCCAAAATATATAAATTCAAAATGGCGGCTCCCAAAGTTCACGAAATAAGTGCAATTTGCTATTGTAGTAGCAACTGAAATAATGAATATTTTACATGGAAATGTTTGAAATGGCTTAAATTGGAAGTAATGACACAATCTTGAAAAGTAGTTGGGCCTTGCTTTGTTGCGGGAATAGACGCGTTTCGGCTCCTTTGAGTTATATTCAGTGTCTCAAAAGAATCTTAATGCGTCCGTTCACACAACAAAGCAAGACACGAAAAGAAAACAAGACAAAATAACAAAATAAATGAATAAAATGATTGTTTGTTTTGAAAATAAGATTACCTACGAGAAATTTGCCTTTCCAGCTGGTGGTGCCAAGGGAATTTTTTTTATGCATGACATATTATTCTTTTCTTCCAGTCTTCTGGTTGGTAACTGCTTCTCTGACTTTATTCTGTAAATTAGTCATAGGAGAAGGCTTCTTATATGGGATTGCCTTCTCTAGAGCAGTTCTGCTGGTAGTCTTTTTATTCCAAGAGTCTAATTTTTTCTGAGGTCATGTTCTTCTTTTCTGCTTAATGTTGAAGCTGAGACCTCTTGTTCTGCTTTTGAAATGCTCACAGGTTAGTTCTGGTGGAAGCTGCGAATATATTCTGGAAATATTGCAGTCACATACTTTTGATTTTGACTGTGTTACCTTTGATTGATCATTGTTCTCTTTTGCCTAGACTTGTCCACGATGTGAAGCCCTCTTTTGGTTGTTTAACAGATAAATACACTAATCTCACTTCATTGACCGTCATGTTTTTGTTTATCTTTTGGAATTTTGCGTCAATGGCTAGTCGTTTTTTTTCATCGACATGCTTTTTTAGCTTGTATTCGGAGAGTATTAGGGTGCTCTTCTTTGGCCCAAGTCAGTTACTATATACGCATACTCAAAAAAGTCTGCGTACATCTCATAAGTACAAACTGAATTATGTTGGAATTGTATGAATCAATAATGTGATCTTGATTTAATCATTTCGATAAAAGAGCCTAAACTGCAAGAAATGTATTGGACCAGGTTTGTTTAAAAAATTCCCAAAATTATCGAACATATAGTAATTTCAATACTTGGAAGTCTGTGAGCAGCCCCAAAAAAGTCGGCGTACACATCACAAAATTTGGGGATTCCCCGAAATGTGCAATGTTGATGCCTTCATTTTTTCATTGTTCTGCGTGACAGTACTTCATTGGAAAATTGTCTGTGTGTTTTGCGTGAATAAAAGACTATTCTTTAATATGGAAGTAAAAAGTAAGGAAGTCAGTGTTAGTGAGCGTAAAGTCATAGTAAAGTTGCGTGAAAACGGGAAAAGTTTTTGTGAAATCGTAAAATTAGTTGGGAGAACCCATTCCCTGGTACAAAGGGTTGTTGCTAATTACAAAGAAAGCGGTTTGATTATTTCACGGCATCGGTCAGGACGTCCTCCCTAACTTACAGCACGTGAACGTAGGAGTATTATTAATGCTGTGAAACAAAATCCCCGATTAACCGCGTTCCAAATTGCGCAGGATATAAAAAAGAAATACAATAAAACAATAAGCGATGAAACAGTGCGCATAATTCTCAGAAAAGGCGGTTACCATGATCGAGTCGCACGTAAAAAGCCGTTCATATCGGAACGGAATCGCCGAAAGAGAGTGGAATTCGCCATAAATTATGTAAATATGCAAAAAGAATTTTGGGAAAGCGTTCTTTTTTCGGACGAAAGTAAGTTTTGTATATTTGGGATAAAAGGACGCAAATTAGTATGGAGAAAACGCTCGACAGAATTCAATAAAGAAAATTTGATTCCCACTGTAAAGCATGGTGGCGGCGGTGTGATGGTTTGGGGGTGTATGGCAGCCAGTGGAGTGGGGCAACTCGTTTTCATAGAATCTACAATGGATAAATACGGGTACCTTAATATTTAAAAAAATAATATTAAGCAAAGTGCCGAGAAATTGCGCCTGGGGATCGCATTTTTCTTTCAGCACGATAATGACCCCAAACATACAGCTGAAATAAATAGGCTTTGGTTGGCCTATAACGTCCCAAAACTCTTAGGTTCACCTCCTCAATCACCAGATTTAAACCCAATTGAGCATTTGTGGGATTTACTTGAAAGGAAAATTCGAGAGCATGACATAACTAGCAAAGAGTCATTAAAAAATGTTACTTTGAACGAGTGGAACAAAATAACGGCCGAAGAAACATCAAAACTTGTTCAGTCCATGCAAAATAGGCTAAAGGAAGTCATTTATAGGAAAGGCTATGCTACTAGATATTAAGGTTCGAAATCTCGAAAGCTAATATAGTGGTTTTCAAATAAAATGAATAAATTTTTTCAGGTGTACGCAGACTTTTTTGGATTGATTTTCATGACTTTGGAAGAAACTTTTTTATTTTGGTTATTCTAAACAGCGAACGAGTGATCAGTTACATATTTACATATGTATCATATAGTTTAATGAATATGATAAAGAAAAGATTTTAAGTTATAAACAAATGGCAAAGGTTTTTATATTGATATATTTGCTACGACCAGCAAGTGTACGCAGATTTTTTTGAGTATGTGTTTATTCTTTTTACCCCTTGTTCCTTTTTCAATCACTTATTTATATTTGTAGTCATGTCAGTCATTCCTACTTTTCGGCCGCTTCTGTTACCACATATCCACCACGATTGATTCCCACAGTATCTAAATATGTTCTCATGACTACTCACACAATAAGAAGAAAATGGCGGCAATTCAAAATACATAATATCGATAGGGTTTTGCATTAGGGACATAGCTATTTCGTATCTTTATATGAACGTACTCTCAAACTTTTTTAATAAGCTGTTAATATGAAAAAGTTAGTTGAAGTCAACATTTTGATAATGGGAAAGTTATCAAATCAGCAACGATTGGATATTATTAAAAATTTCTTTCGAAAAATCATTTTCAGTCATGAAGCTCATTTCTGGCTCAATGGTGTAAAAATGTTATGCTTTTAACTAAATAAAACTTTGTCCTATTTGAAGAATAATATTAGTTCATATGTTTCGTTGTGCTGTGCACAAAAATGAATTTTTTAAAATGTGCGGAGGGCAAAAATTTTACAACCGACCGAGTGGACATTAGAATCAAGACTCGCTATTTTGCCTCTTATATTACATGACATTTACATTG
Organism: Odontomyia ornata; assembly: GCA_963969285.1. Lineage (NCBI taxonomy): Eukaryota > Metazoa > Arthropoda > Insecta > Diptera > Stratiomyidae > Odontomyia > Odontomyia ornata. The sequence continues at coordinate 268,291,631 of OZ017740.1, forward strand.
AAAAGATAGCAGTAACATCAGTGGATTAAAAGAAATTACTTATTTTTAACATCATTCGGGCGCCGGCTGAATAGATTGCCTGTTAACTCTAGCGGATACAAGAACTGTACGGGTCGTCTCATTTTTTCTTCATTTGACATCTATACTTCACAGGAACTAATTTTACCATCACGTCCAGCAAAAATAGTTTCAACTAACGCTAGTTTTCATAAAACTCGAGGACAAGATGAATCGTGCCAACATTTCCAAAAGAAGTTTATAAAACGTTGTCAAAAATCCATTTTTGACGGATATCTTCGTCTATAGAAACACTACTATGATCGGGCGATGGAAGAACAGCATTAGTACCAGTTAGAAAATGAGTAATGTATGTCTCAACATCACACAATAAAGTCTGCATCTCATGCACATCCAGCACCGCATGTCTGATAGTTACTTCGAGAGCGATTTTTACAGAGCATACTAGCCACTCCCAAAATGCCCCCCTCAACAGAGAGCTCGCTCTACGATGAATCGCCATAATATGTCTTTGTAGCTAAGATAGTCCTTAAGCATCTCCAATGAAATAAATACTGTACGTTGTGCCAGTTCTAATGAGGCACGATTAAAAGTTTTCGCGCCATCCGATATGATGAGGAACACCACGCCTAGCAATGAAGCGTCGTAAACCGAGCAAACAGCTTTCAGTGAAAGTACATCCAGCAGAAGCTCAAGATGAACAGCCCTCATAACAGAGTAGGTCAAAAGCATTATATACATTTTGCGAGTAGTTTCAGATTCCCGATTAGACTTGACGCAAGTATACTGGCGAAATCAACTCCCGTTGTCTCGAAAGGTCTGGTTGCGTTCAATCTACTGCATGTCAATGACGCAAAGGGCTGTGAGGCAGTCTTTCCTATCAAACGTTTTCACATAACACGTCGCTCTATGATTCTCTTTATTAATTGTCGAGCCTTTAGAACCCAAGATCGATGTTTTGGATGTGTTAAAACCAAGTTATCTGCTCCATGGAGTACACGCTGATAAATATTTTGAACTATTAAGTGCGTTAAATGTGATGACATTGGTAGTTTTATGGAAAGAATGAAATCTATCGCATCTGGTAGCATCTGCAGTCTATTTACACTCGGAAGGAACCCATCAGTCTCAAATTATGAGGTTTTGATGAAGTAGGGACATTAAAAGCGTTCTAACAACTGGTAATTTCATCTAACTAATGTTTTGATTAGACGAACTTGATCGCATACGAATCAGCTAGTTTTAATTCAGCAGCAGAGATATAACCGCTCTTGTGATCCGAAGTTTTTCGCCACAAGGTGAGTAACAAAGGTTCAGATAAAACAGCCTTTTCTATATCTGATTCCATCACTTGTAAACAAGTCACAACTGTAGGAGGTTCAGTAAAAAAACTTTCCGCTAGGCCGAATTTCTGATTGTTCTAGTAATCGTGAAGGTCCGTCAACCCACATGGTGCTCTCAAGCAAAGCCTTTTCCGTTAGTCCTCGTGTCAATAAATCCGCTGGATTATTTGCCCCTGGATAATGCCTCCAGGAATTAGCCTTTGATTTAGCCTTAATTTCTCGCACATGATTTGCTACATACGGTTTTCATCGAGAAGTATCTCCGCATATCCAAAACAAAGCAATTTTTGAATCAGAACAGAAGTAAGTTTCGTCAAAAGTGATTGTTAAGTTTTCCTGTATGTAGTCGTGAAGTTTCACTGCAATTAGTGCCGCAGTTAGTTCCAATTTAGGCAATGTTAGTTCGCTGTCTCTATCTTCTTTTAAGGGGGCAACTCTATTTTTGGAACAAGGTAGTTTAACATCAACCCTACCTTCTTGAATTGTTCGGATATAAGCAACAGCTTCGTATGCTTTCAAGCTTGCATCGGCAAAAACGTGAATTTCTGTTTTTCATACTCGTAGTATTATCCCCTTCTGCTGTAACATGTCTTGAAAATGCTAGCTCTTTCAAGAAAGCTATATTTTAACTGTAATCACTCCAAATCTTTAAAGACTCTTCAGGTAGTTTGTCATCCCAATCCAGTTTAAGTCTCCAAATATCTTGAAAAAGAATCTTTGAGCCGATGACAAACGATCCCACGATCTGCAATGGATCGAAATTCTAGACAACAGCTGTAATAAATTCCATTTTGTTCCAATTGGGGGATGCCACAGGAATCTTTGTACGGACTTCTGGTCTACTATAATCTCATCGGTACAAATAAACAAATTTATGCCCAACACCTTTTGAATAATAGTCTGGCTTGATAAATTTGCGAATGATTCCCTGATATAACAGCTCTATTTTCTTAAATTCATGGAAGCGTCTTTCATTATACCAATGGCCTTTTGATTTATTCGTTTTACGCTTGAAAGACTGTCGTGGCTAGATACGAGGTCCTCTTTGTAGGAGTTTTTCAAAATATCACATGTTTCTCGATATTTTGATTCGTACTCGCTCAGCTGCTTCAGAACAGTAGCTGACAACAAGAACGGACTACATGTAATACCAAATGGACCTCTCGTCATCCTGTACTCCTGGAACGGCAGCAAATCCTCAGCACAGTGAAAAGCGTCAGCAAACTTAAAAAAATCGATGGGCATCATGGTCATACTTGGTTAAACGTCAAAAACGATGTGAAGCTTCGTTGTATCTTCATCCTCTGGGTAAACTGGTCCGTGAGGCATATAATAAAGACGTTCACCAGATACTACATTCTTCTTTGTAGCACTACAGCCCCTCTCGGGCCTTCGCTTAGAGATAGTTAGAGTATCTCATTTTCATGACCGTATTGATTTTTCGGAAGTTAGTTTGGTCAGTACCATTCTCCCTCGTGCCGGCTCAGCTATGATATGATCTGATTAAATGAGTACATATCACCACTGAGTGATCGTCTGTCCAAAAAATCGCCTGAACTTAATCACGTTGCTCCCAACGAGATTTGAACCTAGGACCTTCGGCTTATGCGTTCATGCTCTAACCGCTAGACCACACAGACTACTACATTAGTGTCTATCTTTTCAGCTAATCCGGCTGTTAACACCTCTCTAATAGCAAAATCATATTCTAGCAGCTTACTTAGTTCTCTGGATAGGTTTCTTATCAGTGATTGTCCTCCAGTACTGAATCGGGATCTGGCCGTAATACAGAAGCCACATACTATATTATCATTTCATTTCTTAATATTATGCTTCAAGGTGTCGTTGGTGGAGTTGTATGGCTTATTGTCTATGCCAATTGTCTCCAATTGCCAAAAAGTCTCAATGGTTTCTTCGTTCATTAGCAAAAGAGCTGATATGCATTCAACTGGAATAACATAAGCAGCAGAGAGCCCCATAATTATCCACCAAAAAAGGGTGTCCACGGCCGTTAAATTTTCATCGATTATTTTATGGGCTCCGGTCGCGTTGGCTCCGATTCAAATATTGGATATTCTAAAAAGTATTGAGCCTTTTTGTCACTAGATGGTGTTCATTGTCATATATTGGGCAATACTAATCAGATTGAGTCAAACTGACCTTCATTTGAAAGGTGACATCCAGTTTACAATTCGCATATGGACAGTTTTGTGTTTCGTCATTCGTGTCAAAGGTGGTATTTATTTAAAAATGAGTGAACTTTCTGAAAAAATTCGAAATATTTTACAATATCACTACGATGCAGATGAGAATACATTGCAGGCTCGTGAAAAAATTTTTGGTGTCTACGATCAAGATACTTTATCAAAAGCCACAGCCAAGAGATGCTTCGCTTGCTTTCGTTCTTTAAAGTTTGATGTCAAAGATGCACTTCGCTCAGGTCGACCAATCACTGAAAAAGTCGATGAAATCTTATAAAAAATTGAAGAAGACCGACACATATGCAACCATGACATTACTAAGGAACTGAATATTTATCACCAAATAGTTTTGAACCATTTGCGTAAGGCTGGATACACAAAGAAGCTCGACGTTTGGGTGCCGCATGAATTAATACAAAAAAATCTGATCAACCGAATTTCCAGTTGCGAAATGCTAGTAAAACGCAACAAATCAAGCCATTTTTGAAACAAATCATACGGGCAATGAAAAATAGGTAAGATACGAGAATGTCGTTTGAAAAAGAGCATGGCCAAAAAGGTGAATTGTCACAAACGACTTCAAAGCCAGGATTGACACCAAATAAGGTTATACTGTGTGTATGGTGGGATTCGAAGGGAATTGTTTATTATAGGTACTAGAACCTGCCCAAACACTCAATTTGGCTCTGTACTGTCAGCAATTAACCAGATTGCAACAAGCATTCCAAAAAAACCAGCCAGAATTGATCAATAGAGAGGGCGTTGTCTTCCACCATGACAATGCCAGACCATACACATCTTTGATGAACCGGCAAAAATCGACAAAGATCGGCTGGGAAGTTTTGATGCATCCACCGTATAGTCCAGACCTTGCACCATCAGACTACTATTTGTTTCGGTTTCTGCAAAACTTCCTTAATGAAAAGAAATTCACTTCAAAAAGCGACTGTGGAAATCACTTTGCCAAGTGTTTCGCCGATAAACCACAGAAGCTCTACACAGATGGAATAATGGCTTTACCTAAAAAAATGGCAAAAGGCCATAAATAATAATGGACAATATTCACTCCATTAAAATCTATTTTAAATAAAAGAAATATTCAATCGAAAAATGACAAAAAATGGCTCAATACTTTTCAGAATATCCAATACTAATTCCAACTTCTACTACATGTCCTGGGACACTTGCGTTAACTAATGCAAACTCATTAAATTTTATGCATGTTTCAGGTGATTTCAATACATTCAAAAATATTTGTGGCACCTCAATAGCTTCAAAAAAGACAAAATTACCACCATATTGGCTTTTAAGTTACATACCCGCTCGATTAAAGGTTCTGTTCGGAGAAAGTTCTGTGCTTCCAAATGATATTATGCTCAGCTGCTGGGTTGCAATGATGGGTAGCTGAAACGTAGACGATACGGCCTGCTGAATAAATGACATTTGGCTTCCTCTATCAAATATTAAGCGGTCGACACAATTTTTTTCGGTATTTTTTTGCAAATTGCAACAGCTGTCGGGAAAAAATATATTGTTAACATGTCCACTATTCGCCCCACACAAATTTAATGACGGTTGTGATGATGCGTTGAACTATGTCTGTCTTCTTCATTTTCGTCCTAGCGAGGAATGCTGGATCACACATAGATGTAGCATGTTTTCTCTTACAAGTTTTGCATATAATTTAGCTTTAAAAAATTTCGCCGAATGGCCACTACTAATGCAACGAAAACATCGCTTTGCCGTGCATGAATTTGCCTTATGATCCGATGACTTACATAAGAAACATAGACTACTAGCATCAAGTTTCATTAAACCAGTTGCAGTTGCCTCTACTTTAGCATTTAATGCACTCACACTTCGCGACAACGCTCTCACCTCGAACGATTTTTCCAACGAAGCTACTTCTCATTTTAGAAATTTAATGATGGTGGATATATGGCTGTCGCTTTGAAGTGTTAATGAGGATAAACCCTCCTCTGTTGAGCTCGCATAATTTTCTCTTTCGATAGTGTGGTCAGACCCGGTGTATTCTTTTTCCTTTTCTTGGTACCGATGAAAATCCACTTGAATATCATCGGACAAGGACTTAAATAAAGCGATTTTCAACATTAGACTGTAGTTGTTCGCTGGAACACCAAGAGCGGTAAAAGAACGCATAGATGAAGTGACAACATTATATAAGTTCCTCAGTCCCACAAAATCGTCCTTGGAACTTATTTTGGGAACCAGTATGAATTGCAGCATGCACCGATCGATACGTTTATCGCTATCGCCAAACTGCTCCGATAAGAGCGCCACGACTCCTTCGTAGCATGAAGATGTAGGAGCAAATCCAGCTAGGGTCATTACTGCTTTTCCAGTTAACAGTTACTGCAGATAGTTGTACTTATCTACGCTCGAAAGAGAGGTATTAGTATGTATGGCGCTTATATACTGCTCCTAGAACGGAAGCCATTCTTTCGAATTCCCAAATATTTAGCTAATTTAATTTCAAAGTTTTCGTAGTATTATTACACGTGTCACGATTTGTTATGCACACCAAAGAATTTACTTGACCTCTAAGGCGTTGAGTTTGTATAATACGTTGATTTAAACGTGCCATGATTACGACTGCTTTATCTTCGTATTCAGCGGCGATTTCCTATTCTCGTTCAAGCTCCTCAACTTTAAATCCCGATAGAACAGCTTCATAAGCCTTTACTAAATTCGCGTTTGTAAAAGAAAATAACTTTTCCTCTACCTCATCAGCGCTTTCTTCTTTCACCTTTGAAGACGGTTGTTGCTGTAACTATTCGGCAGCTGCCTTTGCTAACTTCGTTATTTGCCCACGGTAGACCGGGCGATATGAGGCATCCATCTTGTGCACCGTGCGCACTGTAATTAATTGTTTTCTTCGTCCTGGGTTTCGGCACCAATGTTAAAATGTTATGCTTTTCACTTAATAAAACTACATTAAGTTATATATTTCGTTATGTTGTGCATAAAAATCAAGAAGCTTTTTAAAACGTGTGAAAGGCAAAAATTTCACAATCGACTGAGTTGACGTTAGAATCAAGACTCACTATTTTTGGTCTTATATTACGGTGCATTTACATAGAAAAGATAGCAGTAACAATAATGGATTACAAAAAATTACTTATTTCTAACAAATGGCTTTGTTAATAAGCAAAACATTCATTATTGGTCAGCTATAAACCCACATGTGCTTCTTGAGACACCGTTACATCCTCAAAAAAATTACTGTTTGATGCGGTTTTTATACCGGAGGTAAGATTGGGCAGTATTTTTTCGTGGATGAAAAAGAACGTCATGTTATTGTCAATGGAGAGCACTATCTTGTTATGTTGGAAGAGTTTTTGTGGCTAAAATTGGAATAACTTGACATCAACGATATGTGGTTCCAGAAAAATGGTGCCACTAGCCACAGAGTATGCCTCACAATCAACTTATTGAAATTTATTTATTTATTGATATGTCCTTAATGGAAAACTCTATATATTTTAATTTTTTTTTTAAGTCAACTTATTATTGTAAATCAATATATGAGTCAAATTTTGATATTCAGAAGACAATGTTGTTTGCAAAACTATTCTGGCAGGATTAAACTCCTGCTGGTTCGAATTGA